>CAJHNH020001566.1:22500-52500 GCA_905116865.2 Candidula unifasciata | reverse complement strand
CATGGAGGTGTGTCGGCACACGAACTGATACATGCTGCAGGAGATCGCGGATTATGGAGAGACATGATCGCCCACGCCAGTCGGCAAGGCACCTGATGATGATGATGAACTATCAATCAATGTTCGTAATTTTTCAGGTGAACGGGTTTCAACTTTCTGGAATACAAAGACTCTTTGATTGCCTGACATTCTTTCCGTGGCTTCCTTCCCTCCCCCCCCCCTTTTCCATTATTCCCAGGAAGTTTTTGAGTGGGGTGATGAATGAATAGATGTACAATAATCTCCCCAAATAGAGTAGGTCACTTTTCATTCACAACTTTGTTGGGCTGGTCGACTTTCATGAAGGTTACGGGTGTGTCCAGCTGTGTTGTTTGCTTTCTGCGTTTTCATGCATTTACGTTTTCATTTCGAGAAAGAGAATGCCCGTGACATAAGTTGCAACACTCTCTAGGGAGGTTGTGTTAGGGGCAGTTTCTCCATGTTTTGAAGTGTCAAAAGCGCTGGCGTGCTGAAACATACAACACGCGATATCAACGGCATTTGCGGAACCACATGGTAATCTTGTGCCAAGGTGACAGGTTCAGGAACTACTAATCATAAGTGAGCTAGTGTGTATATGGGCGGGGCTCAGGGAGACTAACCTTACGTGTACCCAATTAAAAACTAACATCACTGCACTGGGCACATGCCCACACGTGCTCTGTCTCCTTCCTCAGTAACCATCGAAGAGTCTACAAGGCCAATTAGTACAAGTTACAACCTGACTAAAATTCCATCAATGCTTCCTCTTCAGTGATGAATATCTTCCGCGACCGTTGAATTAGTCTGACAGTGTATGGATTCCCTGTGTATTCTATTGCAGTGTCCATTTGATCACAGAAAGCCTTCGCCATATCCGCTCTTTCATAAATTAGCTCACCACCTAGAAGGGCGACAGCAGCCAATCTAGTCGAATCTTACGACATGCTTATTAGGGAGACTATATGTATTCTTCCCAAAAAGTGGCCCCAGAACTTACACGGCAAATTCAGGACTCAAATCGAAAGCAAGTAGCAACAAGGGAGGGGGAAAAAAAAAGCAATGGACAGTTTTTGTTTCCATTTTGGAGTGAAATTTCATAAAACACCGTTATGACTTAACGACATTTTGGCTAAGACCAAAAGGCATAATCAAGCACGACGGAAAACAAAACAAATTACCTGCAAACCGTCAAATTTCCTATTCCGATTATATGTTTAACATGTGACACAGGAACGATAGATGGCGCCAAACAGAATTTGCAAAAACGTAATTACGTTTTCCCCAAGTACAAAACTAAATTAATGAACAAAATAAGTCAGAGGTAGAATATGTCTTACTGCTTACAGCTTTGAGATCCCAAGCTTGTTTCACAAGCTGGAACCAGTGTCATTGCCACTTTATATTCATGTACCTCCTTCGTGAAATTAGAGCATTACTCAGTACGTGTATACAATCGATCACTACAAAGTAGAAATGAGCGGGATCGGAAACTCGAACAAGGGTACTAACACGTTGGGTTAAGAACCTCTTAATCTATTGATTCGTGTTATTATGACACCAGTTGTAGGTATAGTGGATCTACTTTGATTTCCACAATAGTTGTGCACCCCTTTAGTGAACACAGACCATTACTCAATACGTGAATAAAATCGAACATTATACAACACTAATGAACGATGTCGGATCCTCCTAAGGGTACTAGCACGTCGGTTTCAGAACCGCTGCTTCCAAAGACGATGTCTATTGACACGAGTTGCAGGAATGCTGGCAATAGAGGTTCGCAATGAGTTTGTTGTCCAGACAGAATCCTTTCCTGGCCCAGTACTTACAGCTCTTGACATGCTTCGGGTCGTCCCGGCAAAGGTCTTGGCGGGCTGGTGGACAGATGAAGTCATCATTAGTTTATTTTCAAGTACATGATTGCTTTCATTGCAATAACACAACAGGGCAAGTGTGTTAGACTTATTTAAAAACAGTAACATAGTCAGTACTGAAAGGATGGTGGCAGACGCCTGGTATAGCGGCTAGAGGCTCGCCCGCGGACCAGAAAGTCGTGGTTTTTTTGTTTGGTGCTTTATTAATATCCTACCCCAAATAGGGGAAATCGACAGATAACGGGGCAATCTAATATTTCTGGGGATGGTAAATGTGCTGCATGCATTCGGGGGACCTAGGCTGCACTCTCTCGTGGGGCGTAGGTGAGTTGGGGTTAGGGCCAGTTCTAGATGTTTTGGGGTTGTTAAAGGCATAAGAAAGCCGGGAAACCCAGCCTTTAACACCCTCTTACCACTGTCATCTGGGGCGGGGGTAAGATATTATTAAAGAAACTTTTGTATTGCATGCATAAACTTGGCTCCAGGTCGACCCAATCTCCAGGCAGGTAGGTGCTTCGTTGGAATTGAAAAAACAAATAATGATTGGTATTTAATTATTATTTAAATATTTATTGATATTTCATGTTATTTATTGATATTTTATTATTATTGTTTTATTATTTATTGATATTTAATCATTTTGTTTATTATTTATTGATATTTTATTATTATTATTCTTCTGCCTTTCTATCCCCCAATGGAGCACAGGCCCTCAACCAACTCACGCCAAGTCGTTCTATCCTTCGCCATTGCATGGAGCTCTCCCCATGTCCTCCCAATCTTTCTAACCTCGTTCTCCAGCTCTCTTCTCCATGTTTTTATTTTTTGGCCTTCCTTTATTCCTATGCCCCTGTGGGTTCCAATGCAAAGACATTCTAGTAATGCTGTTCTCCTGTTTTCTCAGTGTGTGCCCTATACAACGCCAGCGTCTTTTCCTCACTTCCTGATCCACTGGAGCCTGTTTAGTTCTCTACCAAAGTTCTACATTAGTTATTCTATCATACCATTTTATTTCCTTTATTCTGCGCAGGCACCAGTTAATGAATGTCTGTAATTTATTAGTAATTGCCTGGTTGTTCTCCATGTTTCCGCCCCATACAATAGTACTGATTTGACATTATAATTAAAATTTTTTAGTTTAGTATTTCTTTTGACCTCCACAAATTCCCTAGTGCTATGAAAGCCCTCTTGCCTCCACGTCTTGGAGTGGGGTGCCATTAAGAGAAACCACATTACTATTTGCCTGATTTATTCTCATTATCTTTGTCTTTCCTTTATGGATTTTCAGACCAATCTGCTGTGATCTCGCATTAAGTATATTTAATTTATCTTGTATCTGATTCCATGAATGGGACAGAACAGCAATATCATCAGCGAAGTCCAGATCATCAAGCTGTTTTGTAGGGGTCCACTGAATTCCATTCTTGGTGTTAGCAGTTACTGTTTTCATAGTCCAGTCTATAGCCAGTAAAAATAAGAGAGGCGACAAAAGACATCCCTGTCGCACACCTGCTTTTATTTCAAATGCATCTGTTAGCTTTCCCTCATGAAGAACTCGACATTTCATGTCTTTATATGTTGCCTTTACTAAGTTGATAATTTTCTGTGGGATTCCATAGTGTCCCATCAATTTCCAGAGAGATTCCCTATCTATGCTGTCAAATGCTTTTTCATAGTCTATAAATCCAATGTAAAGTGGTGAGTTAAGTTCAATGCTTTGCTCTATTATAATACGTAATGTGGCTATCTGACCAGTACAGGATCTGGTCGACCGAAAACCTGCCTGCTCATCTTCTTCTTCTTTGTCTTCCCCTGCCTCTTGGTGTTTCGATTTTCATGTTGTATGCTCTTGATGCTGGCATCGTTGGTCCCATTCTCATTAGGTGACCAAACCATTTCATTCTTTGCTTCTCAATAAATTTAACGATGGGTATGGTTCCAATAGTTCTTGTAATCACATCGTTTCTCACTCGATCTCTTCTGGTTTTATTCGCAGCCATTCTCAAACATCTCATTTCACAGGTGGTTAGTCTTCTCTCGTGTTCTTTTGTTAATGTCCAAGTCTGACATTGATAACCTAATGTCGGTATAAAGATTGTATTTATAATTTGTCTTTTTATCTCAGCTGGGATAGCAGGGTGTTTTAAAATTGGGGCAAGCTGGTATGCGACATTGTTGGCTTGTTGGATTCTTGCTTCGAACTCTCTGTCTATTTTATCATTGAATGTAAAGATACTTCCCAAGTATTTAAATTCTTGCACTTGTTTTAGGCTGTGATCTAGAATCTTTATGTCGATGGTCTGTTGCTCTCTACTTATGCTCATGACTTCTGTCTTTTCAGTATTGATCTTCATATGATGCTTGAGGCAACTGTCGTGTAGTAGGTTTAATTATTTTATTATTTATTGATATTTTATTATTATTTTACTATTTACTTATATTTTATTATTAATTTATTATTTTTTATATTTTAATATTTTCTGATGTTTCATTATTATTTTATTATTTTTCGATATTTTATTATTATTGTGTAGTATTATTTATTTTAAGGCGGAAGGATTAAAAGGGATACTTCGCCGCATTGGTTCCGGGGTCCCTTGTGGGGAAAACAAGAATAGACCCACTTCCTGTCTTAAAGCATCTCATAAGAGTCGACTAATTGGGAGTTTCCTTCAAATTCGGAGTACATCTGCCGGAGAGGCAAGGAACTAACAGTTTGCATGCAAATGTTTTAGACCTGTCAAACAGATGTGCATGCAACACTCAGTTTCAGGAGCAGGACTAGAGTCCAGTAGTGGACAAACAACCAGAACTTTCCGCTGGAGTTTACAGTCCGTGAACGCGAAGAAGAAGAAAAGGAACACCGTTTAACACAATTTTATTCCAAGTGGGTTCCCAAAACAGCAGCGAATAACAGTATGGTTTCGTTGTCACTTTCCGTCTTTCCGGGTGATAGTGTTACAGTGTGCCGTGAGGAGGAGAGTGTGACTAGAAAGAGCCGCTGGAGTTGAGAAAAGTCTTCCACAGTTAGAAAAAATGATTTGAGGACCGGTGTTACCATTGTATGTTTCTAGTGTGAGTCTTCTAAGAAGCTAAGCTCTTAACTTATCTGCAGTCATTTCTGCCTTCATTCTTATTCCTATTCTGACGTGCTGCTTCCACACAGCACTGTCCATGACATTTTGTTGCTATCAATCCACCTCAATACCCGTATAACTCATGTCCTGCCTGCATACATCTTTGCATCGCAGTAGACGCATATCTCGACATCTTTTAGCCAACTGTAATTCACCATAGAGGATTTTCTTAGGAGCTCTTCCATCCTCCATTCTCCAGGTGTAACCCAGCCACCCGAGCCTTTGTAGACAGCATTTAGAAAACTGTTCTAGTATTGTGCTCTTTTCACTACCTCTGTATTTGTGATCCTATCTTGCCACTTAATGACAAGTATTCTTCTTAGGCATCGCATGTGGAAGCTATTTGGCCGTTTCTCCTGATGTGAATCTTCTTCTTCTTCTTTACGTTCGATTTCGTATGCTCAGGTCAGACCATTATTAGGTGGGTTGCCTCTATGAACTCCCATGTCAGCTGCAGGTTCTTCATGGTCCCCCACAGCTTGCTCTGCACACTTTGCTCTTGAGGCCAGGTTTCCTTTCAAAGTTGTAGGTAGTGTGGGCAGGTCTGCAGAATGTGCTCAGGTGTTTGTAGTCCTGTTTGACAGGCACACAGTGGGGACTGTACAATCTTTATTTTATGTATGTGGTAGCTGAGCCTGCAGTGTCCTGTTCGTAGACGGAAAATTGTTGTATGTTGCTTTCTGTTAAATCTGCTGAAGGGGTCTTGTGGATGGTTACTGTTGATTTGTTCTCTCCACAATTCCTTTAATTTTCCCTTAATGAGTGTTGTGATCTCTGGTAATGACAATGGATGGGTGTGTTGTTTCTTCTGTTGACCAGGTTTAACTGCCGTGTAGAACAGTGATGAGAACCCAAGAGGCAGAATGAAAACATCCATTATTTACTGGGGGGTTTACACGTTTGATCGCCTTTGTGTACACAAGAAATGGCAGAGTCATAAACATTTACAGACAGTGAGACACTTGCCTAGACAGTTACAAGACATGTTGACTGGCTGTTGAAAATGCAGGCAGACAGCCAGACAGATAGACGTGTGGATAAGAAAACCACAGGTAGATGCATGTAGAAAGCGGTGGAAAGGTGTGAGCAGAACAAAAAATTAATATGGAGAATCCAGAAATAAGTTGATTTCTTACCGTGAAACTAAGCACACAAGCATATTAAGGAAAATTCACATGAAAACATTCCCTAAATCAGTTCTTTACACACTCACTCACTTACTCACTCACTCACTCACTTACTCACTCACTCACTCACTCACTCACTCACTCACTCACTCACTCACTCACTCACTCACTCACTCACTCACTCACTCACTCACTCACTCACTCACTCACTCACTTACTCACTCACTCACTCACTCACTTACTCACTCACTCACTCTTTCACTCACTCCTTCACTCCCTCACTCATTCACTCTCTCACTCATTCACTCCCTCACTCACTCACTCACTCACTCACTCACTCACTTACTCACACATTCACTCATTCACTCCCTCACTCATTCACTCACTCACACATCAACTCACTCACACACACTAACTCATTTAGTCACTCAGTTACTCACTCACTCACTCACTCACTCACTCACTCACTCACTCACTCACTCACTCACTCACTCACTCACTCACTCACTCACTCACTCACTCACTCACTCACTCACTCACTCACTCACTCACTCACTCACTCACTCAATCACTCACTCACTCACTCATAACTTGATTTTCTCACTCAAGCATTGGCTTACCCACTCATCCATTAATTTACCCCACATCTGACGCATGTACTCACCTTTTCACTTACTCACGCAGTCATTCATTAATGAAAAATACTCATTCATTCACTCACTCACCCACTCCGCTAATTCACCCGCTCACACACCCCGTCACCAACTCATCAGCTCATTCACTGACCCACAGTGACAGTTACAAACATTTCCCCCCCCCCCCCACCCGCTCACACACCCCGTCACCAACTCATCAGCTCATTCACTGACCCACAGTGACAGTTACAAACATTCCCCCCCCCCCCGCTCACAAACCCCGTCACCGACTCATCAGCTCATTCACTGACCCACAGTGACAGTTACAAGCATCCCTCACCCGCTCACACACCCCGTCACCGACTCATCAGCTCATTCACTGACCCACAGTGACAGTTACAAACATCCCCCCCCCCCCGCTCACAAACCCCGTCACCGACTCATCAGCTCATTCACTGACCCACAGTGACAGTTACAAGCATCCCTCACCCGCTCACACACCCCGTCACCAACTCATCAGCTCATTCACTGACCCACAGTGACAGTTACAAACATCCCCCCCCCCCCGCTCACACACCCCGTCACCAACTCATCAGCTCATTCACTGACCCACAGTGACAGTTACAAACATCCCCCACCCGCTCACAATCCCTGTCACCAACTCATCAGCTCATTCACTGACCCACTGTGACAGTTACAAACATCCTCCACCAGCTCACACACCCCGTCACCGACTCATCAGCTCATTCACTGACCCATAGTGACAGTTACAAACATCCCCACCCCCCCCCCCCCGCTCACACACCCCGTCACCAACTCATCAGCTCATTCACTGACCCACAGTGACAGTTACAAACATCTCCCACCAGCTCACACACCCCGTCACCGACTCATCAGCTAATTCACTGACCCACAGTGACAGTTACAAATATCCCTCACCCGCTCACACACCCCGTCACCGACTCATCAGCTCATTCACTGACCCACAGTGACAGTTACAAACATCCCTCACCCGCTCACACACCGCGTCACCGAGTCATCAGCTCATTCACTGACCCACAGTGACAGTTACAAACATTCCCCCCCCCCCCCCCGCTCACACACCCCGTCACCAACTCATCAGCTCATTCACTGACCCACAGTGACAGTTACAAACATCCCTCACCCGCTCACACACCCCGTCACCGACTCATCAGCTCATTCACTGACCCACAGTGACAGTTACAAACATCCTCAACCCGCTCACACACCCCGTCACCGACTCATCAGCTCATTCACTGACCCACAGTGACATTTACAAACATCCCGCACCCCCATAACTCACAAAAAGAATAATATTCCATGTTTAATCTGTTGAATGTTGAATTAAGAATTGACATAACAGCACTCGGGACACTCCCATAAGTGCCTCGTCCCCATCTTCGGCAGCAAGAGAAGAGTTCAAATGCCAATTGCATCAGTAGCCGTCAGATTGAATATATATATGTGTCATCCTTCCCCTTAGAGTTGAGCGTCAACCACATCCCCTGGTAACTCCTCGTAGTGCCATTCTCATCATATCGTAATTATCTATCTGCGCATCCGCACTGTTCACTCGTTCCCAAAGGGCCCTCAAAATATCTAGCTTATTTTAGATAAATTCACCACCAAGTGGTGCAGAACCGGCCAGTCTATCTGCCTACTCATTTCCCAAAACACCTGGAGTAAATATACAAAGGATGCCAACTACCCGGGACCTTTGAAGTGATGCCTGCCACTCTGCACAAAGCATGCCTGTCTCCACCTTTCTCAACATGTGAGTCAGTTACAATGACGGCATGTGTGTACAGCTGATTCTCAAGCCAGCAGAAGACATCAGAGCTACGGAGTGCGTGCTCTGTGCTTGATACCATCTTCAGATGGCAACGGGGAGAGTGTGAAGAGGAGTATATTCAATCTAAGGTCATGCACTAATAATGTTTAGGCCCGCCCTCTTTTCTCTGTTTCCTTTATGTCAGCCACCAAGGTAAAGTTCAAGGTTGATCTTTTCTTCGTTCCCGTGGGGGATTCATTTTTTGGGGTTATTTTGAAGTTCCACTCTGGCTGTTCCCTGGGGTCCTAAAATAACCAAAGGGTTAAACAGTGATTCCAGGACCTCTCCACGGGTGATCCTCATCTGAATGGTTGCACTTTGTGTCACCGGGTGTTTATCGCTCTGTGTGTGATGTCCTGGTGGGGTACAACTTTCTTACTGGGCTAAAAGATTCTTGTGGCGCCAGTGAAAGGTCAGGTACAAGTAGTTCGATTCACCTCAGCTGGTGATGTCGACCGACTTTACTTTCTAGGACTTTATATATATATATCTATAATAAACAAACTGACAATGCATTAATCGACACTCACAGAAAGAAGTATAAAGATAGAAGGACACACTAGGCAACATAAACATAGAAAGCCATAGTTACTGTGCCTGAAATCGAACCTGTTACCTCCAAATGGCATGTACGCCTTGACAGCACATTACGTGTTACCTACATGGAAGGCAATGTCAATAAAACGAACTCCCAAGTCGTTTGGGTGGGAGACGAAGCGTCTAACAGCTACAGATAGGAACCAACCTTGATTATGACGTTGTTTTTCGGGTCTCCTCCTTTCTTTCCTGCGCTGACGTTTCTCTCCCACAGTTCTTTCAGTTGGCTGCTGTCTGTCGGTCACTTCCGGAGCAGGACGTGCCATTAAAGCACTTGGCGCATTCCTTTGACGCTCAAGACGCCGTTGCTCCCTGCAATGACAATACAAACCTAGTTGTTTTAGTTTCAACAGGCAAGCCGGCAGTTTAGACATCAAAGTCCTTATCAGTCTACGAACAGGACACTGCAGGCTCAACTACCACATACATAAAATAAAGATTGTACAGTCACCCAGTGTATCTGTCAAACAGGACACCAAACACCTCAGCACATTCTGCAGACCTGCCCACTCTACCTGCAACTTCGAAAAGACACCTGGCCTCAAGAGCAAAGTGTGCAGAGCAAGCTGTGGGGAACCATGCAGGACATGCGGCTGACATGCGAGTTCATAGAGGCAACCCACCTGATGGTCTGATGTGAGCATACGAAACCGAACGCAAAGAAGAAGAAGAAGATATCAGGACCCAACAGGCAGAGACACCCAGTGGTAGCTGAAATTCAATCAGCGAACTCGACACAGATATGGATTGCACATAAACCAACCAAGAAAGCAAAGAAGGAGTATCTCGCTATATTAGGTGCCACAAATATAACTGAAAGTTCGCTCAGCATGGTCTACTTCAACTAACAAACGAACGAACAGTTTTAACACAGTAGGGAAAGTGAAGAACCTTTCTTACGCCATTGGTGAGTAGAACATATATTGCTGAAGCCATATCTTTTAAAGACCAGTTTATGAGGGGATAGTCCAACCAGCCTATCTGCCTGCTCATTCCCCAAAACGCCTACATAACCCAGGCAAAATATTTATAAACTACATGGAGCCTCCGAAGCATGATTTTCCGTCCATGTTAAACATTGCAGTGGTTTGTAATGAATAGCAATCCTGGTTGAGAGATGAGTAGAGTAATGAACTGACATCACAACATTCAGGACAATCCTATAAACACCCCTCCCCAGTCTTCAGCAGCCAGCGCAGAGTTACGATTCTGAAGGTACCGGTGACATCCATTGCTCCTTTCCTTTAAGTCAAGGCTACCCAACTGGCGGCCGACGGGCCCAATCTGGCCCGCTGAGGCCTTGCAAGCGGCCCTCCGAACTTTGCCAAAATAGCCAAAAGCAGTTATTACAAAGAAAAGAGTCTAAGTGATGAATATCGGCCAGATCCCATGATCACTTCCTGATACGCGGAATATTACTGCATGATGGTAATGATAATGGTAATGATGATAATGATGATGATGATTATGCTAGGACAAGTGTGACGATGGTGAAAAAGGTGAAAAAGCTGCTGAAGCTGAAGCTGATGAAGTTGATAGGGCGATAAAGAAAGTTAGCATGACAAGGATGTACGCCTGTCGACTCCCACGTACTTGTCAGTGAAGATAATTATCTCTTTCTCCATCTACTTACGCTAGTGATGTTTTGACGCCGTTCCTGCAGTAAATATATATTTTTCGACAGTCGACAGCCGCTGCACACGCAGTTACAGCGTTATCAGCTTTTCACACGATTTTCTCTCCACCATCTCAACCCCCTCTCCCCACAAGCACAAAGGGGGCCGCGTTAGCGCAGTCGATAAGAGGCTCGCTTTCAAATCCAGCTGCCACTCGCTACAGCCTACGGTCGATGTTCGAAACCGGGCGGCTCCCGGGGTTCACCCAGCCTCTAGGAAATAGGTACCAGTGTTGACACTCTGGGGTAAATGGAGGAACGTCGCTGTGCCTACAAAGTTATTTGCGGACGGCGACACAGGCGGACCGTTTCTTATCAGCTGTCCGTACTGGTGGCAAAGCACTTATGGTTTATAACCGTGTGCAATGACGCTGGTTCACCTCTCCCGACTTTATCTTTACTTTTACAAGCATAAAACAACGCCAATAGCACCGCCATCATCATCATCATTTTTTTAAATCATCATCTTATTATCATCAACAGCATTATCACCGTCAACATCATCATCATCATCGGAGTCACCGTGGCGTAGCTGCTAGACGCTCACGTGCGGATCAGAAGGTCGTCTGGTTCGCTTCCTAGCGGAGCCGGATTTTTTCAAAAAATGACCACATCACCCATCTTCTGCTGATTGTTCTATAAAAATATAGGTCTAGCCCTATACGAAATGTCGGCTCTGTGGCTAAGTCGATGCGAACGCTTCGTAATGCCGTGATGCTAGGTTCGATCCCAGCTGCGAGCCATGCGCCTTGCGTTGGTTTCGACAGTGGTATCAAAAAAGCCGACCATCCAGAAAAAAACGGCAAACTACTGGACGTAAATTTCCCTAGAAAAACCACACAACAGTTAGGGGCTGTTGGGCTTGGTTCTGCAACGTCCTGTAAAGGATACGCAACTAACTAACCTTTACGAAAAAGACGTTGAAAAGGGACCGTCACTATCTACTTACATCATCATCACCATAATCCATTAAGTATCAAATATGGCTGACAGTCTATTTATTCCTGCATCCTGTTTTGTCCCGTGCAATCCTTTAGACATTATTATTTGAATCTAGTCCAGCACCTTTGGTCTCTCTCATCAACGTTCGTTTTAGGGTTCCTGTTTGGACTTTCTCGTTTTCCCACTATGTTTTCTCACAGAACATAGTTTGTATTTAATCATGCTGCCTATTTCAGGCCAGAAAGCTGTTATTTCTCTTGTCCTGTACACCCACATATGTTGTTAATCATTCAAGTCGTATATCTTTTGCCATCTTCTGCAGAGCGTTCCTTTCCTCCCCATTTTACTGACTTCAATCTCTCGTCTGTTGTCAAGCCTCACTATTTATTTGTTCTGCGGTTTGAAGCGAAAGAACATTGCCGTTTTAGTTATAATATTAGCTTTGCTTTCTTTCTAATGGCTGTGTTGCCTGTACTTTTTTTTTTACTGCCTTCTTGATTGTCTGTACTTTAATTCACTTCGTATGCTTCACATTCGTGATTCAGTAGTACTAACAAGCCATCCAGCTGACACATCAACCAACTCAGAGTTGATTCCCATAAGCGCTCCCTCACCACCCCAGCAGCAAGCTGAGAGTTCCAATAACAATGGTGCCAGTAGCATTCTGATCATACGTTTGTCTTGTGTTTCCAATGAGCGTCGAGCATTGGCCAGATCATCTCGTCACTCCCCGTTGCATTACTCTCACCAGACTGTGGAAATCCGCTTGCTCCTCCTTATTGTACACATTCTCCCACAAGGCCCTAACCACGTTTGCCTTATCATGCATACATATTTCAACGCACAGCCACCCAGACCGCCTCCACCTCCATTCTTCAACCAACCCGAAAATTAACCAACTAACCCACAAGCTCAAACTAACCCCACCTTTCAAGGAATTCAACAACCAGCCTACCAATTCTCCACGCCAAAACAAGCTACCAACAAATTTTTCAAGCCCAAGCAAGCAACCAACCAATTCTCTACGCCCAAGTAAGCAAGCAACCAATTCTACACGCCCAAGCAACCAACCAACCTACCAGTTCTACACGCCCAAGCAACCAACCAACTAATTCTACACGCCCAAGCAACCAACCAACCGATTTTACACGCCCAAGCAACCAACCAGCAAGTCCAAAAGAACTCCATCATTCAAGAAACCCAGCAACCAACCAACCAATTCTACACGCCCTAGCAACCATCCATCCAATCAACAAGCCTGAACGAAATTCTACCTTCTAGCTTTGCGTTCAGCGATGGTCAGCTGTCGTCCTCCTGCTTTCTTTCTCCGGCCATTCTTCTGTCCATCGGGACTGCTTCTTCTCTTAGGGCCGTTCTCTGTTGTCTGATCTCCTTGTAGATCCTCATTGTCCGACACGTGAAGGCCACATTTACCACACGTCATTGGACAGGACAAGGTGACGGCCGAACTCTTGTAGCACTTGATGGCCCAACGACTACACCTAATGGGGGCAGGGGGTGGAGAGTACAGTTTAGATCAGTAACAAAAGTAAAACTTAGTACATTTAGTACCCGTTATACATTATCCGTAAACTACTTCAAGTCACAAACCAAGAAACTGTAGGCAATATGATAATCAAGAGAAGATGGAAATGGCTTGGCCACGTTATGAGAATGAATCCTGATATACCTGCCAAAACAGCTCTCACATGGACACCAGAGGGAAATAGAAAACAGGGGCGCCCAAAAACAACATGGAGACGAACGATGGAAAGTGACCTGAGTGCGGCATCTTTGACATGGAAAACTGCACTGAAGATTGCGCAGGACAGGAAAGCATGGAAAGTCCTCTCTGAAACCTCATGTGCCACTAGGCATAACGAGAACTGATGATGATGATACATTATCTGTAAACACAATAAGTATAGATTAGGTATAAAGTACAGATCAGAACATAAAAAAAGGTTAAAACATAGAGTACAGATCAATACACATGATGGATGTTGAATTAAGAATCTGTATCATAGAACTCGGGATACTCCCCTAAACATTTCGTCCTTATCTTCAGCAGCAAGCGAAGAGGTCCAATTCCAATGGCACCAGTAACTGTCTGATTGTACATCCATCTCGCATTTTCTTTGAGTATTGAGCGTTGGCCAGATTCAATGGTACTCCACGCAGCGCCATTCTCCTCAGACCGTAATGATCTATTTGTGCCTCTGCACTGTTCACTCACTCCCAGAGGGTCCTCACAGCATTTAGCTTGTCATATATCAATTCACCACAGTACATAAAGTACAAATTGTATAATGCAGCAATAAAGTATAGATCAGTAGATAAAGAATAGACCAGTACAAAATGGGAAGGTCAGCATACACAGTATACGTCAACACATACCACTCCAGATTTCGTTGTCAAATCTTTATTAGTGTCCGAGTTATGAACGAAATATGGGTCCCGCCACAAGTGAGAGACTCGATGTATGTACGTGCGTGCACCTGTGGAGCGCGCGTATCCAGTGCGCAATGACATACGTGAGGATTACCCAACTCCTAACTCAGACTGGCACACTGACAGAAGAATAGACGGGCAAGCATGCACATTTTTAAACAGGTTCTTTTATTTTATTTCACTCCATCTTGAAACCTCCGATATTTCTTGGGGAATTCCAGGAAAGGTCCACTATTAAAGAAAGGCGGGAGCGGCAGGGTTAGTGTTAGTCGTTGCTTATTTCACACCCTATCTCCCCTATACTATTGGACTTTCACGGGAATTCCCCACGAAATCTTGGAGGCCCCGAGATAGTGTGAAATAAAAGAAAAAACCTAAACGTTATTCATGTCCATACATCCATCCATCTGTCCGTCCGTCCATCCATCCATCCATCCGTCCGTCCATCCATCCATCCATCCATCCATCCATCCATCCATCCATCCATCCATCCATCCATCCATCCATCCATCCATCCATCCATCCATCCATCCATCCATCCATCCATCCATCCACGAATACACACGCAAACACACATACTCACTCCTCGTGTCTATCGACACATCTCCGTCCATCGGCTTCCATGATGTAAGTATCTTTATGTCGATGCGCATTTTCCAACTTCTGCCTCTCAGATTGTCGATACCTCCATTTCTTTTTCAGATGCGTTGTTCTCTTTTCTTGACCCTGTTTCTTTCCTGCGGACTCGCCGAGTTCACTTACTGCTTCTCGAGTATCTACAGACGTGTCAACCTCCTCATTATTGTCGTTATCAGAAATATTATCTATAAACTCTCGTTGAGATTGGTTCTCAGAAATTGTCATTGATGTTCTAACGCTTTCTGACTTGAAATTGGATTCAGTTTCTTGCGTCCGACCAGACCATCCAGGTGGTGATAGTTCCCCTTGGAGTCTGCTTTGTTGCCTACTACTTATTGTTTTATCTGTCTCGCCTCGTGATAATAATTTGACTACATGATCCACAGTAGAAGACTGAGCTGTCAGCGATCCCTGAGAACGACTAGAAAAAATGTTGTCTTGTGATTTTCTTTGAAACTCTTCTTCAAGTCTTGATAATGTAGAATCCGGGTCATTTCTAGAGCCGTTGTTTTGCGAAGGTCTTTGTGATCTATGTTCCTCACGATTTATTGGTATGTTATCTCCTAATGTGGTTCTATCTTGGAATGAATTGGCATAGTAGCGTCTTCTCACGTTGTAGTCATCCGGTGAATCTGTGACACGGTATGTATCTGCTAAAAGACGCGTTGATATTCTGAAACGTTCTGTCCTTTCGTCTCTATTTGGTTCACTTGATAAACCCCGATTGCTATCGCGTTCTGTTGGATCGAGTAAGGCTTGTCTATTACGCTCTTCTTGAATTCTCTGCTGTTCTCGTTCCTCCCTTTGTAGCTCCTCCAAATTTCGACGCCTTTCCTCATCTGTCTCAAGCATCCGATGGGCTAATTCTTGGGCAACTTTTCGCTTGCGTTCATCATCTTGCTTTTTCAGCATCTCCAAAAACTCATCTTCTTTTTCCTTTTGCCGTTTCCTGACAAGCAAATGCTGTCTTTGCTGCTGTTCTAACCCTATTTGTCTTTGTTGCTCCATCTCTGCGTTTCTCTCTTTAAATTCTTGCTGTCTCTCTTGTTCTAGCCCTATTTGTCTTTGTTGTTCCATCTCTGTGTTTCTTTGTTTTAATTCTTGCTGTCTCTGTTGTTCTAATCCTATTTGTCTTTGTTGTTCCATCTCTGTGTTTCTTTGTTTTAATTCTTGCTGTCTCTGTTGTTCTAATCCTATTTGTCTTTGTTGTTCCATCTCTGTGTTTCTTTGTTTTAATTCTTGCTGTCTCTGTTGTTCTAATCCTATTTGTCTTTGTTGTTCCATCTCTGTGTTTCTCTGTTTTATTTCTTGCTGTCTCTGTTGTTCTAACCCTATTTGTCTTTGTTGTTCCATCTCTATATTTCTTTGTTTTAACTCTTTCTGTCTTTGTTGTTCAAACTCTACTTGCCTTTGTTGTTTTAAGTCACTTTCTCTTTGTTGCTCTAAACCTATTTGTCTTTGTTGTTCTTCTATAAGAGTCTGCCGACGTTTTTCCATCTCTTCCCTGTGTTGCCGATGCTGTTCCATGACCTCCTGCCTTCGTTTATCTTCTCTATGTTCCGCCTGCTGTCTCTCCTGCTCTTTGAGATAGTTATTTTCAGCATTTACTTGGGGTCCAGGAACCAGCTCTTTCGGATAAACCTGACCAGAATGATAAGCTTGACGATGCTGCTGCGAACTATGACTTTGCTCCGAGGAGTAAGAATGCGAAGCAGAAGCAGCCGAAAGGGATGATTCTGATTTGAAATGATGCTGCTGCTGCTGCTGCTGATGATGATGATGTTGTTCATGGTGCTCTCTGCGGTGCTGGGTCTGCTGATGATGTCCCTGAGACGAGACCGAGGAAGACTTTTGTTGAATTAGACTAGTGAATTCTTGAAATGAGCGGCTTGAACTGGATGCGGAGATGGCTGATTTTGGGACCAGTTTCTTCACGTAGTCTGAAATCGAAGCAATTTTTTTCCCATTTCTACATTTCATATAAATTTAAGTGTGCAATGGTAATAATATTACCAGTAATAACGCTAATAATAATAATACTAATAATAATAATAATAGTAATAATAATAATGTGATGAAAAGCAAATATTTTAAATGATATAAAACAAATAAAAGAATACTTTAGAAAGAAACTGCCTACACAAGAGAAGTGGTGCATCTTGTCCACTTACTAATTTATTTGAATTACTGGGAGAAAAAAATTGGGGGGGGGGGGGGTGCTGGGGCACCGAAGCACATCAGTGTGCCTTGGCCTTAGGTTTCATCATTTCTAAGGTAACACAGTAACTAAGGTAACACAGTAACTAAGTTAACACAGTAACTAAGGTAACACAGTAACTAAGGTAACACAGTAACTAAGGTAACACAGTAACGAAGGTAACACAGTAACTAAGGTACACAGTAACGAAGGTACCACACTAATAATGGTAGCACAATAATGTCGGTAACAGAGTAATGAAGGTAGCACTATAATAATGGTAGCACAATAATGTAGGTAACACAGTAACGAAGATAACACAGTATCGAAGGTAACACCAGGTTTCATCATAACGAAGGTAACACAGTAACTAAGGTAACACAGTAACTAAGGTGACACAGTAACTAAGGTGACACAGTAACGAAGGTAACACAGTAACGAAGGAAACACAGTAAAAAGGTAACACAGTAAGGAAGGTAACAACATAATGATGGCAACAACATAATGATGCCAATACATCAATGTTTGTAACATCAAAATGAAGGTGACACCAAACTGAGAATAACACCATAATATTGATAACAACACTGAAGGTAATACAAAAATAAAGGTCACACCATATTGAAATTAACACGACAATGAAGGTAACACCACAATGAAATTAACACTACAATGAAAGTAACACCACAATGAAATTAACACCACATTCCAGTTTGCGGCACACGGTGTTGATCGCTCATTGTGCACTCTTTTCTCTTCGTCTGCCTTTCTAACCCCCCAATGGAGCATAGGCACTCAGCCTTTTCTCGCCAAGTCGTTCTATCTCTCGCTATCCCCATCTTTTAACTTCAGTCTCTAGCTCACTTCTCCTTGTGTTTTTGGTCTTCCTTTATTTATATGCCCCTATGGGTTCCAGTGCAAAGACATTCAAGTAGCATTGTTCTCAGGTTTTCTCAGCGTGTGTCCTATCCAGCGCCAGCGTCTTTTCTTCGCCTCTTGGTCGACACTGGAACTTGTTTAGTTCTTTCCCAAGGCTCTACATTAGCTACCGTTACTGTTCTAGAAAAACCTCGACCACATTCAACCTACTGTTGGCGAAACTGCTAAAAGTCTCCGGTTATATTTGTGGTCTGGTTTATTTGCGCCACTTGCGTGTCTGATCTACATTATTAATTCAATCATACCCTTTAATTCTCTCTATTCTGCGCAAGTACCTGTTAAGGAATGTGCAGTCCCTCTGGTATTCAATATCACTCTTACTTACCTGGCGCCAGTTTCGAATTAGGCCCCGATGAAACGCAAAGACTATCTACGCACGTGTCTCCAGGGGCGCATTCGGAGCATGGGCGTCCTCTAGAGTAAGGGAAGTTTCCCACAAAGTTTCCCCTGATTGAAGAAACAAACAGAAAAAAACAACACGTTATATTTTTTAAGGCATCTCCATTTTAAAAAAAGGAGTTATTATTACACACAGAAACAGGGCACAAAGAAGATGTTTCTTCACAAAAACTGCCAATTACTGCCTTTATCATACCACTTTTGCGGTGTAGGCGTGGGGTCTTTGAGCCTGAAGATTTACGGCCGCATGGCTAGTGCTGTCGCCACGGCTGTGCAGATGAGGTTTTATTTTGCCGCCAACAGAAAAAATCCCCAGCCTTACCGAGGATTCGAACCCGGGTCTCCCTCTGGAGAGCGTAGCGTTCTAACCGTTCGACCAACCGCTGCTTTTTACAAAACCAAAAACTTTACATTTTTTGTATCATTAAAACTAAGAAAAGGCATTGTTTCAAACGCAGGGTGTATTTTTAATAAATATATTTCTAGAAAATGTTCCGTTCCTATTTTTATAATAACCGCCTGTGCAATTATTGCAATATATAATGCTATAGTGTATATTATTTTGAGCACTGATTTTTGCCAACGAATTTCTTTTGCAGATGACAATGGCTTGATTGCAGATTCAGCCATACATTTGCAATAGCATCTGACATCCATAAATGAAGAATGTAAATCAAATAATATGTGAATCAACAGCGAAAAGACAGAAATAATGTCAATAGGAAGAAAGAAGCAGGATTTAAACATAGCATTAGAGTATACATTTATTAAACAGGCATCTGAGTTTAAATATCTTGGAACAACATTTACTGAAGACGGTAAATGGGACTAAGAAATTGACATCCGACGAAGTAAGGCCAGCCAAGTAATGGGACAGCTGCCTTCCTCTTACAGCATAAGGCGATCCCAATCATCACACACACACACACACACAAACATCTTATCCAAAGCACAATAATTCTCACCCTATGCTACCAGTGCCAGACATGGTCACTCACAAAAAAAAAAAAACAACAACACACACACACACACACACACACAAAAAACACACACAAAAGAATATTAGTAACCATGGAAATGAGGTGTCTGAGAAAGGCTGTAGGAGTGACCAGAATAGATAAAATCAGGAATGAGGACTTTCAAGGTAAAGTCGGCACAAAACCAATTCTAAATTACATAGAAGGACAGCAAATCAAATGGTTTGCCCAGTTGGAGTGAATGCCTCCTGTTGCTATACCATACAAAGCATGCACAAAAACAGAAGAGGGACTTACAGCAAGAGGCAGACCAAGAACAAATGTGAAGATAACATCAGAGAAACTCTACAGTACCACTATGTGTCTATGGTCGAAGCAGCCAGAAGAACACAAAGCAGGACCTAATATCTCTCTCGACACCAGAAGCGGTAAAAGAGAATGTAGAGAAGAAGAAGACTGTAATTCGCATGAAAGTTCAATTCACAATCGAATCTTCTGGTAAAATTTGCCACCAGTATTAGGATAAACCATTTGAGTTTCAAGAAACATCATAAATTGCTGAACATCCACATTTGAATACCTGCCACCGTTAAGGAACACATGCTCAATCAACAATATACTTTCTTCAACAGTCAACACCATAATAGCTAAGATCAGTTTCTAAAACACCGGTGTATAGCAGTGATATTCTAAACGAAAGGTTACACTGCGCTTGAAACATGACGTAATGCACGAATTTAATCACCGTGTGCAAATCAGTGATTTCAAAAAGTCTACAGTCTATAGGTTTTTAATTACCTTAAAGATAAGAAACGTAAATTATTAAGTGTTTTAATAAGAAAGAAGCAGTCTTTACTGCTCACATTCACCATTTATTATGGTTGTGTTAGACATAAGAATTTAGAGATACTTGACGTGCAGTTCATACAAAATGTAAAGCAGAGTTTTCATTTACCCCACCCAGACAGACACACAAATCCAGCTCCTTGGCAAAGATTCGAACGTGGGTCTCCCGATTTGGGCTTTGAAGCCAAAACAGAATACTACGGTATTGGGGGGGGGGGGGGGGGAGTAGAGAGAGATTGTTCCCCCCCCCCCTCCTCAAGAGATGGATAAGGCGGCTCTTGAGAGACTTGACTACCCTGTCACTGGAGTGTCTAGATTTGAGGTCTTTCACAGAGAGAACACTTAAGAAATTCTGAGATCTGTAATAAAACTGCTCTGGTTTGAGGGCACCGTTCCGCACATCAGAAAGATGTTGCCTGAACCGGTTAGCTAGCCGTAGCACCATTTCACCAATATTTTGTATTCATCTTTTGCAGATGATGGTATTAAAAACATTACAACTCGAGGAATGTGGGGATAAAGAGCGAGAAATGGAAGAATTGAAGGACGTGCAGCTGACATGCGAGTTCGTAGAGGCAATCCATCTAATGATCTGACCTGAGCATAGAAACCGAACGCGAAGAAGAAGAAGAAGAAGAAGAAGAAGAAGAAGAAGAAGAAGAAGAAGAAGAAGAAGAAGAAGAAGAAGAAGAAGAAGAAGAAGAAGAAGAAGAAGAAGAAGAAGAAGAAGAAGTAATTGGGTGACTTATTATATTTCACGCGATACTAAATCCACACACACAATTAGCTTTCACCACAATTAAAATAAAAAATTGCTTTGAACACTTTTTTCTTTTTAAAGTGGATCAGTAAAATATTTGCACTTAATTACTAGCCGTATCAACCCCTGGTGCGTTCACATGGAAATGAGAACATTTTACGTGAACAATCTACAAGAAAACGTTCCTCGTAAAATAAAGTATATATTAGTAATTAATTTAAAAAAAAAAAAAACAACAACACGTGTTTTATTGCAAACGTTTGAGTATAAATTATTTTAACTCTCTTAGAAATCACTGTCGAAACAAGGCAAGGCGATCTGCAGCCAAATCGCCTACAGCTGCGATCGACTCAACGTTACGATAGATCGTAGGGCCTATGTTTGAGTGCGTATAATATTGCGTGTATGAATAAGTGAATGAATTAATAAAAAAAAATGAATTAAAGGTAATTTTATTTAAAACAAAAAGATAATCACAACAAACCTTGGGTAATAGTAGCACACAAGAAGCATGGCGTTCTTGATGTTTCTGTTCGCGACACTCAGGGAGGGACACACATTGGCGGAACAGCCTACTGTGGTTGTATAACCCCAGACAATCTGTGGAAGGTGAGGCAAATAGAGAGCGACTGCAGTCGAGCTGAGTGCAGGAAATGTTAAATACAACATAAAATGTGACTAGAAAGCCCAATGGAGGGAATGGAAAAGACGCAACAAAAACAACCGAACGTTTCGACCAAAGTCTTTATCAACTGAGTACAGTACAGTCTGTGACTGGAAAACTCAACAGACAAGACAGCAGAGCGATGAAACAGTATTGACACCGCCAGATCTACCGTAAACCATCACTAAACTTTCTCAAAACACACACGCACACGCACAAACACACAAACAAACACACAAACAAACACATACACACACACATACACACGCAAAAACACACATCTCTTCTTCTTCTTCTTCTTCTTCTTCTTCTTCTTCTTCTTCTTCTTCTTCTTCTTCTTCTTCTTCTTCTTCTTCTTCTTCTTCTTCTTTTGTCGTCTCATGGATACCAGATTGTTGCCCAGTATCGTGGTTTTGTCGTCTCCCGGATACCAGATTGTTGCCCAGTATCGTGGTTTTGTCGTCTCACGGATACCAGATTGTTGCCCAGTATCGTGGTTTTCTGTATTTGTCTTGCGCTTCTCGGATGGCTTGAGTGATGGATTTGTTCATCTTTTTTGCAGGTTTTAGTTCCACCATTTATCCGTCTCTTTCTTGGTGTTATTCTCGCCTTTCTCTTAGTTATTCTGTTGTAAATCCTCTTATACGCATTCTGGTCCAGCTGCATTCTCACTAGATGGCTGAACTATTCAATTTCACACCACCAGACCTTCGTATTAAACGGCAATACTAGACTGTTGCAGCAAGCATCACTTGAACCTCTTAAGAGGTAACTTGCAAGTGTTTTCTACATCATATGCTGAACTGTTTGCGTAAATATCGCCTCTTTATTTCACAGAAATTCTGCGATGTGAAATAAAAAAGACGAAATGAAATTTTGTTAACGTATTGAATCTCAGAATCACCTGCCCAGTTAGCCAGATTCTGGCATTTCTCAGTTGGCTGTAATTTATGGTGTAATACTTACTTTCACAAACATATAGCAGGTAATATTCACAAAGACATCAATGAGTACTCTTGTTCACTGACGTTAAGCCGTATCGCATTTAAAAAAAAAATATAATTTAGTTTTTATCATAGGTTGCCTGGAAACAAGAGTCTGTAAATCTCTCTAAAACAGCTGTTCATATTTTCATCCCTTTCTGGGATGCAATTTTTCGTAATTTGGAGACCCTACCCTGGCTCTTGCCAGAAGCCGCAAAATAGCCCCGCCATAAATATGGTCTAATGACTTAACGCGGTTTCTGGGACCTCCCCACGTGTGATCCTCATCCACATGGTTCCACTTTGTATCATCGGGTGTTTATCGCTTGTGTGATGTCCTGGTGGGGTAAAAAACGATAGATAGATAGATCCAAAACAGCATTATTTATCTATTAGGTTCCAATTCGACTAAGGGACTTAAACCCAACATAGTTTTAGCTAATATTTATGAGTTACAGTCCTTGCTAGAATACTTGACAAGCTTACTATGTATTTGAAGGTAAAAGAAAGGTGACCAACATTTTACTGACCCCATCAGCCATCTAAAGCCGATAAAAATATCAAGAAAAAAAAACATACAACGGAATTAACAGGTGTTCACGTGGCCTTGGACTTCTAATTGTTCACCCTGGTCTCTGGGTAGTGAGATCAGACGCCCGTGTGC
Organism: Candidula unifasciata; assembly: GCA_905116865.2. Lineage (NCBI taxonomy): Eukaryota > Metazoa > Mollusca > Gastropoda > Stylommatophora > Geomitridae > Candidula > Candidula unifasciata. The sequence goes on along the minus strand of CAJHNH020001566.1, from coordinate 29,121 downwards.
AAAAAATTCCGTGTCAGTTGGAAATCGAAAAGAGTTGCTTAACGGAGCTGCCCGGGCAAAATTTAGAGTTTAAAATCTACCCAAAGTATTTCAGGATAGTCGCCGATGCTACAGAACCTGTGCACTGTGCTGAGCTTCTTCGGACTCAGACTTGAGTTAGAAAAAGAACAGAGCACTTATGGGTTACTAACCGTGTGCCATGATGTTGATCCATTGTTCAAACTTCAAACTTCAAGTATAGCACCATATGTGATATACGCCACTGCCTTAAAGAAAATGGGTCCTTGACTTTCCTCGTTTTACATGAGACAGTCCATTTAATATTTTCTCTAGGTTATGCCGGTGTGTTGGGAAACGAGCAGGCAGATAGACTTTACACTTTTTTATATGATGCAGTCGATTGGATAATTTCTTTAGCTATACCGGTGAGTTGGCAAACTAGCAGGCAGATAGACGTTCCTCTTTTTACATGATACAGTCGACTGAATACTTTCTTTAAGTGATGCCGGTGTGTTTGGAGACGAGCAAACATATAGGGTGGCCGGTTCTGCACCATTTAGTGGTGAATTGATGTATGAAACGCCAGATGTCGCGAGGGCCCTTTGGGAGCAGGTGAACAGTGCAGAGGCTCAAAAAGATCATTAAGGTCTGAGGAGAATGGCGATGCAGGGAGTTACCAAGGGACCTGGCCGATGCTCAACACTCAGTGAAAAGGCGAGGCGGATGTACAATCAGACAGTTTCAGGTACCATCGGAACTGGAACTCTTCGTCTGCTGCTAAAGAGCGGGACGGAGCGCTTATGGGAGTGTCTCGAGAGCTGTGACATCGATTCTTAATTCAACATTTAACATGAGACAGAAGTTTGTGGACAGAAATGATTACCAACGCCACATAGCAAAGACTATTAAATAATTCTTTGAGTCGAGCTGTTGGAAAAAACCCGGTAGACTCTCGCCCAACGTCTTTCCCGCTCAGTCTACAAGATTTTCCCAAAAGCTTGACTCAAAGATTTAGCCTTTGGGTGGGAAAAAGCAAAACTGTGCATACCAAGAATACAAACATATCTTTCCGCCCCTCGCTGCAATTTCCCTAACAGCGTATGCTGTGAGAACAAGAAGCATCTTTTCGCCATGTCACTTGCATGAAATGTCACGGCATGTTGACTCGGTCACTTACATTAAGTGACACTTAACATCGCTGCCATCTGTCGCCATGAAATGCAACGGCTTTTCACAAGAAAGTGTCGATTTATTAAACACAGGAACATATGTTGTTAATTGTAACTTGGCGAAGAAGAAGGAAAGAAATAAAAACAGTGTGTGTGTTAATTTGTAGGAGAGAATGTATGTGTGAGAGAGAGAAAGGAAAAGAACGAGAAAGAGAGTGAGAAAGTGTGAGAAAGAGAGAGAAAAGAAGCAAGAGAAACGGCCAAAAGACAGGGTGGAGCTTCAAAATAAATAAAAAATTGCATCCCACAAGGGGCGATCGAGTGATATATACCAATCCATTTGCTTTCCCACTGAGTTGCCTGTTTTTTTTCAAAATTTTTTATACGCAGGTTTCGCGTCAGAATGTGTCAATCATGCCATACCGTCTCTATCTTGAGGTCTGAGGATTGAACAACGGATCAACATTATGGCACAAGGGTAATAACACATAAATGCCGTCCGAAGAAGCTCAGCACAGTGCACAAGCTCTGTAGCACCTGCGCGGATCCTGAAATACTGTGGGTAGATGTTTAACTCCAAATTTTGCCCAGACAGCGCCGTTATGCTACTCTTTCTAATTCCCAACTGCCAATGGATTTTTTACGTGGGCAACAATGCACACGGGCGTCCGATCTCACTACCCAGAAACCAGGGGAAATTACTAGAAGTCCAAGTCCACTTGCAAAAATCCCAGCCCTTACGGGATTGGACCCGGAACCTCTAGAAAGTGAGGCGAACACCATGCCTTGAGCTCCCCCCCCCCCCATCCCCATCCCCATTCATTCAACTTTCTCCACAACAACAGTAGCAGCAACAGCAACAGCAACAACAACAACAAATTTACCTAATGGAAACAATACAAAATTTATCTCCCTGTGGAATAAGTAATTGACGCCCCTCAATGAAATGTCAAGGCCATTTTCCCAGCGCAGAAGAAGCAGCTGACTTACCTGAGTGAAATGACAGGCCCCCTTGCAGCTATGCGAAGTGTACCCCCATTTGGACTTCTCCTTGTGCCAGGCCTCCAGCCCTCGCAGGAAGACTTCATTCTCGTGGTCTGTGTCAAAGAAGAGATTCTCTCCCACATCTGGGTTACGCTCGTGCTTAAACATGCACTGCTGAGCCCAAGCATCGGCCCTTTCCTGTAGGCTGATGTTCCATTGCTGTTTTATTTAATGAAAAAAAATATATATAGATATCTTCAGTTTGTGTACATTTAAATTAATATATTATGTGTACATGTTGGAAGTTACCCCAGACAGCAGAACCCGTAGGATTATATTGCGTCCAATTGTCGGACGCAATTTATTTATTGGTTTCAAGCCTTATCCTGGCTGTTGCCGGGGGCTTTGAATACAGCTAGGCAATAACAACTTTATCGCTTGTTTGATGTACTGATGGGGTACAATAAGAGATAGAGAGAGAAAGAGAGAGAGAGAGAGTTGACGCAGGCCCTAATATAATCCAACCAATGGGTCGAACGGGGTTTCTGGGACCTGTTTCCCGGGTGATCCTCATCCGAACAGTGGAACTTTGTGCCATCGGGTGTTTGTCGCTCGGTGTGATGTGCTGGTGGGGTTAAACGTTGATCAGTCAGCAGAACACGTTCTCCGGGACTGCACTTAATGTGACACATGATGGCCCACCATTTGGCTAGAAAGAACAACAGTGGAATGTACAGTCAACAGACCACTGAATGTGACATATGATGGCTCACCGTTTGGCTAGAAAGAACAACAGTGGAACGCACACTCTACAGACCAGTGAATCGATTACAAACGATAGTGACATTTATAAGAGAAACAAAGTTGCTGACATAGACAGCTTATTTCAGAAAAAAAAAAAAAAATTGTTGCGTGGGATGCAGTGGCTGATCAAACGTAGTATACTAGGACGATGTTTCATGTGTATCAAGATCTATCTACATCTCTCCGCCATAGAAGAAGAAGGGTTCTCAACAACGACAGATGACAAGATCCGAACCAGAATACGGAACGACCCCCTCCCCCCTTTTTTTTTTAGTATCCAGAAGCTATGAGTTGTTAACCCTTAGGCTCGGTATTATGGATATCGCAACCATTCGGCCTTGATTCCTTGATAAATACTGGGAGAAATGTGGCTTTTCTGCCCATCCTCGGGAGTGAACCCGGACCACAAGGAGTTCGTCACCCGGTCACCGGTTTAGCCAACAACGCTTTCGAGCCGGGCTAACGACCCTTTAAGATGTGGTGTTGAATATCGAAACACATAAAGGGCAGGCAAAAATAATTGCATGTGAAATGCGCTGTCTCCGCAAGGTCACAACAAATACAGGAAGAAAGAGGATTACAGGGTTACGAATAGAAACAATAGACAGAAAGTTGGAATAAGATCATGTCTGGATTATATTGACAGACAAAGAACCAAATGGTTCGGCCATCTTGTGAGAGTGTAGCCAGGCCAAATTGAGTATGAGACGTTTTACAGCAGAACATCTGGGAGGGAGGCAAGAGGAAGACCAAGATAGATACGTATAATTGGTATAGCCGAAACCTACAAAACGATGAACATATCCATCACCCAAGCCAACCCGAGAAGCCTTAGACAAATACAGAAAACCACGACACTGGGCTACAACCTGGTATATCCGTGAGACGGCAAAAGAAGAACAAGAAGATGTTCGTCGATCACCTGTGATGAAGTCCACGTAGGGTCACACATATAGCAATGATTACCAAATAGGAAGACTAGTCTAGATAGATAGGATCGACGTTTGTTTCCAAGTCGAAGTACTTCTGCCCAGAGAGGCAAGTAACCAACAGTCTGCACACAAAGAACGAATTCCAGAAGTGGTTGAACAATCAAGACTTTCCACCTGAGTTTACAACTAATGAACACGGAAAAAGCAAATGCGTCCTTTTTCAGCATTTCTACAGTTATTACTTTCTGCAAGTCTCATTTTACTATTGGAACCTATATGTTTATAGACTGTTCTGTAAATACATCTTATCTTATTTACCATGATTGAAGCCGGTACTGTCTGGATCTCGTTTGTTTACATTAGGTGTCTGCTGCGCATTCTATATGTATGTCTCACCTTAATGTTCAAATCACCTTATCATGAAGTTCGTCCTAGGTTGGATTTTAATACAGCGTTATACGAAATGATGGATCCATTTTCACTTATGTACATTTCCTTGAAACTCAGTAATATACATACAAGAGAGAGGGAAAGGCCTACCGTTTCGAATAGTACCGTTAGAGCGCTGGCCGACTTGTACCAGTATCTGTACTGTGCCTGTATTACAGCTGCAGTCAACTCATTTACACAAGACATGCTTCTTGGTGTGTGGGATGAGTTCGGCTACCGCTTAGATGTTTGCTGAGCAGCCGACGGCGGCCATACTGAGCATCTGTAACCTCTATTGTAAGTTTCTAGCAAATATACATGAATGAAAGTGTCATCATCATCATCATCATCATCATCATCATCAGGTGCCTTGCCTCTCCATAATCGACGATCTCCTGCAGCATGCATCAGTTGGTGTGCCGACACACCTCCATGTCATGCAACAAGACTGTCAAGAATCTTCTCTCGTTGTCTTAATCTATCCCTCCTTCCACAGATCTTCCCAGTGGCTACAACACGTTATATTTTCCCTTATATCCATTATATTTGAATAACCCTGAATTAAAATCATCATCTCTGCAGCCAATATTATTTCCATTCTCTCTCTCTCTCCCCCCCCCCCCTCCCAGAATTTCCATACGATAATGTTAAATTGTGTTTTGCGGAGGCACAGGAATCACAACACATGGCGATGGCGAGTGCGACTAGCAAGATCCACTCGCGTTAAGAAGAATGTTCCACAATTAGACGAAGAGAGCCGCCATGGGGTAGCGCCTAGACGCTCGCATGCGCATCAGAAAGTCGCTGGTTCCAACTAAAATAGAGCTGCACTTTTTCAAAAATTACCTTGGCTCCCAGGTCGACCCAGCCTAAAATGGGTACCAGGTACAGTCCTTGGAAGTAAAGGCGGCCAACATGATGCTGTCCACATTACCCATGAGTGCCGATTGGTCTATAGAATATAGGGCTAGCTCTATATACCTACTTTGCCTGCTGGCCAGGAAAAGGGTCCAAGCCTCACAAGCAAATTCCAAACCTAGACACAATTTTAAGGACACTGAAACTACTCCTCCCAGTTCTACACCCACCCCACCCCGACCCCCTCCCTGCTTCCCCCTCCAACCGCGTTTTCTCTGTGTGTTCTTCCTGACTTATATAATCGTAGGAATATAGTGATAGTTTTGTAAATTCTTTTTCCATGTAATGACCAAACTACTTTATTCTCTAGCCCTCTGTATAATCAATGCACAATGTGCGCTTAATGTACATGCTATATCTATCTCCACCCCTGCCTCTGCTACCGTTTCCATCTTCCCATTTAACCAGGATCTCACAACTACCAGATGGTACGATAGCCGTCGGTGGACGACAAAGTATATTGTAAGCACGAATTGTGAGTTAAGATCGGCACAGCCAAGCATGAGAAGCACACTAGACGCACACGAAGTCTTGTTAACCAACATAGGACTGGTACTATTAACCGCACGACGCTAATGAATATGTTGAGAGGGGAATCTGAGCGCCTATGGATGTGTCCGGAGTGCTGTGAAGATAATCTAACATCTAACTCATACTTTATCATTGTAAACAAATATAGGTTTCCCGTTTTTCTAATGCACTTTCAGAAAATGAGTGTTTGCAGTGAGACGGAAAACAACGTAATCAGCACAAAGTATCTACAGGTGGACTTGAAGTACATAAGTCCCTTTTGTTGCAATTTGGAAGTTTTCTGTACAAGGCAGATGTTTTTTATTTTTTAAACTATAGAGGCGGAGGGACACATGAAGACGGTTGCCGTTTGCATAATGCTATTACATCATAATTTAAAACTCTCAAGCAAAAGATTTGTATATTCCTTAGAACAGCGGTTCTGAAACAGTTTCGCTGCGACACCCTAGTCGGGCTAAAACATTTTCCAGGCACAACTACAATTAAAGCGGTTGAAAACTTAGAAAAAAAAAAGTGCAAATTTAATGATGAGTCATCTTTAATGCGATGATTGAAACTGGATGAATTTTGCATTATTTCCTGTTCATTTTTAGAAATTTTTTCCATCATGAATACCCCTGCCTGAAGAAAAAAAAAGCGCGACGTTTAAGGTTTCTTAATCTTTATCTGTTTTATCTATTATTTTATCTTTATCTATTAGGTGTGTATGTATGGAATGTGTGTGTGCATGTATATCCATAAATATATGTATGTGTGTGTTTTCTGTTTGTGCATTTATGCCTATGTTTGTGTTTTATGTTTGTGTATGTATGTAGATGTGTGTGTGTGTGTGTATGTATAACGTACATCTGTAA
>CAJHNH020001566.1:10000-15000 GCA_905116865.2 Candidula unifasciata | reverse complement strand
TCAGCAAGCTCCTACTTAGTTGCCTTTCACTATATACCCTTCATGTCAACAACTAGTCTACATCCCCGCCCACTCCCCCACTCCCCACTCCCCCACTCTCCCACTCCCCCACTCTCCCACTCCCATGGGAACTCACAGGAGAAGAAAAATATTTAAAACAGGCTTTCACAGAATTTCTGTCTAATCTACTAAATCCTAAGGATTTATGAGCCCAGGCTATGAACAGAAAACACATTTATAATTAATCCCGCTTGCAAATAAATGGAAAACAAATGTGGAAAATAAATAACAATTATATTACACTAACTAACGAAAAAAAGTAATAAAAGTGCTGAATTCCGTCAAGCGATTTCAAAGTTCATGTTTTAATAATATTAGTCAGTATCTATATAAAAAGCAAATGGGAGATTTATTGAGGAAACGAGCTTACAATAACATTGGCAAAAAGAGCTCTTTGCAAGATGGAAACGATTCTACTGCTGTCTTAGTAACTGTCTGTGGCGGTTAAAAACCGCAGTTCGTAATTTGAGGATACTTAGTCAGGTTCATCTGCAGACGATCTGGCAGCAAATCTGTTGCGGTGATTTCCATTATGGTATGAAGCGCCGGCCGTTCACGAACAATGGCAAACTACTGAACTTATAACTGTTTTAGTAAAACCCTAAAAATCTGTAGGGATTAGTTGTGATGGCCTACAAAGGATATATGACTAACCATTTACAGCCATTTTAAATAAGTACTAAAGACAGTCAATCTATAAATGTACTATGTAGAGCCAGTCTATATATGTACTGTGTAGAGCCAAACTATATATGTACTATGTAGAGCCAATCTATATATGTACTATGTAGAGACAATCTATATATGTACTATGTAGAGACAATCTATATATGTACTATGTAGAGACAATCTATATATGTACTATGTAGAGACAATCTATATATGTACTATGTAGAGACAATCTATAAATGTACTATGTAGAGACAATCTATATATGTACTATGTAGAGACAATCTATATATGTACTATGTAGAGACAATCTATATATGTACTATGTAGAGACAATATATATATATATGTACTATGCAGAGACAATCTATATATGTACTATGTAGAGACAATCTATATATGTACTATGTAGAGACAATCTATATATGTACTATGTAGAGACAATCTATATATGTACTATGTAGAGACAATCTATATATGTACTATGTAGAGACAATCTATATATATATACTACGTAGAGACAATCTATATATGTACTGTGTAGAGACAATCTATATATATACTATGTAGAGACAATCTATATATGTACTATGTAGAGACAATCTATATATATACTATGTAGAGACAATCTATATATGTACTATGTAGAGACAATCTATATATATACTATGTAGAGACAATCTATATATGTACTATGTAGAGACAATCTATATATGTACTATGTAGAGACAATCTATATATGTACTATGTAGAGACAATCTATATATGTACTGTGTAGAGCCAAACTATATATGTACTATGTAGAGCCAATCTATATATGTACTATGTAGAGACAATCTATATATGTACTATGTAGAGACAATCTATATATGTACTACGTAGAGACAATCTATATATGTACTACGTAGAGACAATCTATATATGTACTATGCAGAGACAATCTATAAATATACTATGCAGAGACAATCTATATATGTACTATGTAGAGATAATCTATATATGTACTATGTAGAGCTAATCTATATATGTACTAGGTAGAGCCAATCTATATATGTACTATGTAGAGTCAATCTATATATGTACTAGGTAGAGACAATATATATATGTAGTATGTAGAGCCAATCTATATATATATACTTGGTAGAGACAATATATATATATATATGTAGTATGTAGAGCCAATCTATATATATATATATACTTGGTAGAGACAATATATATATGTACTATGTAGAGCCAATCTATATATATATATACTTGGTAGAGACAATATATATATGTAGTATGTAGAGCCAATCTATATATATATATAATTGGTAGAGACAATATATATATGTAGTATGTAGAGTCAATCTATATGTATACTAGGTAGAGACAATCTATATATGTAGTATGTAGAGCCAATCTATATGTGTGCTATGAAGAGCCAATCTATATGTGTACTAAAGAGAGCTAAACGATATATGTTGAATGAATAAATCAAGAATGGACATAATTTTACTCGGGGCATTCCCAAACGTGCTCTGTCCCCTTCTTCAGCAGCCAACGATGAGTCTACGTGCTAATAGTACCAGCTGCTACCTGATTAAAAGTCCGCATTTGTTTTCCCTTTAGTTTTGAATATCTCCCAGAACCTCTGCTCATCCTTGTAGAATTAGGCTTTCAGTGTATGGATTCCCTATCTGTGCTTTTGCACTGTCCATCTGATCCCATAGAGTCTTCTCCACATCAGCTTTATTCTATAGTAGCTCCCCCCCCCCCCCCCAGAGGAGGGGCCACGGCAAGTCCAACAGACTACTCGTTATCTCGTTATCTTCCATTTGTGTTGACTAAGGCATCGTTAGCAAAAGTCAAGATTCTCTTTATACCTCCTGTTTCTACTGACGCTATCCTCATGCCTGTGTCTGTATCGAAAAGCACTGGGGAAACGGCGGAACTCTGTGGGAGGCCGGGAGCGATACTACATGGTTCAGAGCTCCACGAGCCCAGGCGAAAGGCAGTTCATAGAGTACCGATGCAGTTTAACTAACAATTGAGGGACTGAAAAGTAAAACGTCATATCTAAGCCTCGTATGTGCATCTTCTAAATCCACTGCCGCCACCACTGTTCCTTGCCATAGTCTTGCCAAATTTAGACAGCAAAACAGAATACGGCAGGTGGTCACTAAATTGGGCAAGACTATGATAAGGAAGGCGCAGAAAGTTTTCAGATATGACAAGACATAATAGTTTTTTGGGGGGCCCTAGGAGAAGAGCACGGCCAGGTGCCACAAGGAGTAAATTCATTCAGCCTCTACGGTGGATCCAGACGTGGGGCAAGCATGGAAAGTAAAACGTGCAGAGGTAACAGGATGTTAGCGAGTACACAGGGAACAAAACCAGAATAATTCATGTGAGAAAAGGAAAAATTATAAGAACTATTGGAACAACGCCTATAACTGAATTCACACACACACACACACACACACACACACACACACACACACACACACACACACACAAAAATCTGAAATGGGTTGACCGTTTGAATTAATCCAATGATGCCAGCAACGAAAGCATACAAGATGAAAGAAGAAACACCAAGACGCAGCTACAACCAAGAAGAATATGGATTGAAGGAGCCACTGATACATTGAGACTACACACCATACCAGCATACGGGGCAAACTATCGTGCCCTAGCTCGGTAACCGATCATCTGCGACGCTTAGGAATATAAAGCAGGAAACTGACTAAGGTCCCTTTTCTACGCCTTTAGACGTATTGGGAATTTAGGGCTAGACCTAAATTTTTATAGATCAATTTGCACTTGGTGGGTGAGGTGGTCAGCATCACCCCGGCCGCCTTAACTTCCAAGGACTTAACCTGGTACCTACTTAAGCCTGGGTCGACCTGGGAGTCAAGGTCACTTCTGAAACAAAATGCAGGCTCTGTAAGGACCCAAACCAACGACCTTCCGATCCGCAGGCGGGCGTCTAGCAGCCAACACCACGGCGACTCCCAAGAAATTGACAAAACAAACTGTATTTCTAAATTATAATAGGTTGTTCAGTTTGACTATTAGAAAGTATGGTCTGTATGGTACACCTAAAAAAACCATCATAAGAGAGGTCTACACGTTTTATAAAACTAAACCGCTGGAGTGTACAAACAGACCAAATTGTATTTCAAGTTCAAGGGAATTAAAAACAATCCACGCTTCACTGATGTTTCAAATATATCTCTAACCCCCCAGTTATGGCCCCTGGTACTCCACAGGGGGTAATCATTCCCCCAGCCGACACGCGTAGTCATTCTGCTGAGAAACAACCGACCCGGCTGCATCGAGATACCAGCTAAGTGATTTTGTGTATCTGTGTAGTATTGTTTCATTTGTATGTGCTGATGAAGGCTCAATAGCCGCAACGTTCACGTTTTGTTTGTATTTGTTTTATTGTGAAGCTTGTTAATATACTTTCCGTTCGGTTTTATATCTTTTCCAAGTATATAAACCCTTTAACAACTGGCAAGCACCATGAATTAGTATGACTCTTACAGTATGACAGTGGTTTAAAATAGTAACACTGACAGTATGTACTTACCAGAAGATACATGTTTGATGCGGACTCCTCTTTCCTGTACTCATTGTGTTTCTTGAGAAGATCCGTCGCATCTTTTGGCGTCAAGACCTGCGCCAGCGTCAGTACCAGACATAGAGAGCCAATTATCAGGAGTTGGGTGATACATTTCTGGGACCTGGGAAAAAATCAAGAAAATTAGATCAGCAGTAGTATTAAAGGGGCTTTGTTTTTAGTTGCGTATCATTTATAGCACGTTGCAAAACCAACCCCAAAAGCCCCTGGTTGTTGTGTAGTTTTTTAAGGCAAATTTACGTCTAGTAGTTTGCCATTGCTTTCTGAATTGTCGGCCTCTTGATTCCACTGTCGGAACCAACGCAAGGCGCATGGCCCGTAGCTGGGATCGAACCCAGCACCCCGGCATTACGAAGCGTTCGCATTGACTTAGCCACAGAGCAGACAAAGGCGATTTACAGGTATCAATTGTCGGTGGCAGTGTGGCCTATAGGGCTGCAGTAGTGACCAGAAGAGATACAATCAGGAATGAAGTCATAAAAGAAAAAGTCGGCACAGAAAAGAAAATTAGTACCACGGAAAAGAGAGGCCCGAGAAGGGCTGCAGTGGAGATCACAAAAGATACAATCATGATTGAGGTTATAAGAGGAAAAGAAACCGGCACAAAACCAGTTCTAACATAAAGGCAGCAAATCAAAGG
>CAJHNH020001566.1:0-2500 GCA_905116865.2 Candidula unifasciata | reverse complement strand
TGAGGCGAAAACGAGTGACGAGGAAAACGAAAACGAATGAGAAGTAGAGAGAGAGAGAGAGAGAGAGAGAAGGAGAGAGCGATAACTGAGAGAGAGAGAGAGGAGACCAGCATGTTGCGGGAGCAAAAGACAAAAGTAAGGACGGATGGACAATGTAAACAATTAAGAGGAAAAAACATAACAAGACGTAAGAGATAGGGTTGAAATAAGAAGACACACAAGACGAATAGAAATGTTAGTAAAACAACTACTCTTTGCATACGAGCACTAAACACGTGCTCTTGTTAGGCAGTTTTCTTTCCTGATTGTGCTGAATTTTGTGAGCAATCTTGTCACACTCGCACCTGCAGCATGCACTCAGCAGCTTGGTGTTTGTTTCTTTGTGAATCCTGTCATCCCCAAAAAGTGTTCTCACAACTCCAGTGCTTCAAGGAACGTAATGGTGGTCGACGAAATGCTGACCATGTAATTCAGCCAGCACTGTTTCGTCTTTAGCAGAGGTTCTTAATCTGCCGGTCGTGACCTCTTTTGGGGGCGAATTACCCTTTTACCGGGGCCGCCTAAGACCACTGGGGAAACATATATGTGATGACTCTGCTTTACATGGTCTCCACGATTACATTGTGGCAAGTAGAAGGTCCGTGCAACAAGTGACAGCACGAGATACTTGTGGCTCTGACATTAAATCCTGGTCACACGCACGACATAGGGACTACATTTACTACTGATACAACCGTCTTCTCTGACGTCTGATGATCAACTGCCCACGAGTCTAGCTCGGGCTTCCCCTCGCTTACTCGATTTACTACAATATAAAGTTATTAAGGAAAAAAAAACTGTTTAGGGGTCGCCACAACATGAGGGAACGTTATTATAGGGTCGCAGGATATATCTTGTACTATATGCCTGGGAGTTGACGTGGTGTGGTGGCTAGACGATCGCTTGCGAATCGGAAGGTTGGTGGTTCTGGTCCTGACACCGCCAAACTGCTTTTAAAATGACCTTGGCTCTCAGGCAAAGTCCTGGGAAGTAAAGATAGCCGGTGTGATGCTGACCAAATCAGCCATCAAATTGCAACTGTTTTGTTTAACTATAGGTCTAGTCTTATATGCCCAATAGATATATAAATGAGTGGAAAAAAGGTCTTCTTCTTCTTCTTCTTCTTTTTCTTCTTCTTCTTCTTGTTTTTCTTCTTTTTCTTGTTCTTTTTCTTTTTTTTTGTTCTCCCTGTGCTTCTTCTTCTTGTTATTTGCATAAATGAAGCACACGCCCTCAACTATCTCTCACCAAATCGTCCTATCCATTGTTATAACACGCAGCCCCCCTTCCTCCCTCCCCTCTCCTATCCACTAGATCTTTTAAAATTTTCACTCTAGTTGCCTCGTTCTGCATAAGTGTGTGTGTGTGTGTGTGTGTGTGTGTGTGTGTGCGTGTGGTGCGGTCTGCTTATTATTCATTTGACCCTTCGCAAACACAGTCTAGTTATATCAGTAAACAATTTTCTCAACCTCTGTCCTATCCACCGTCAACAGCATCTCCTCATCTCGCGCATCGGATGTGTTTTCATTCTTTATTTCTTTCACCTTTACATGTTTATGTCTTTGCACAAAAAAGGGATTAGCAAACAAGCTCCCAACCCTACATTGTGAGTTGCCGTGATCCAAAATTGAGGTGAAGAATAGTATTACTGTAACCAAACTTGCATCAGGGGGAGATAATCTTTGGTCATGGCACGAGAAGACGAAACTGGAGTGCATCGTGACGCTGGGCAAGTTGAAAGGGCAATGAGGCAGAGGGAGACAGAAGATGCTAGATAGTTTGACATCATGACATCGAAGATCATCTGTATCAGAACTGATTAAGTGTGCACGAGACAGAAGGCTGTGTATAGTCGTGACTACCAACGCCACAAGGTATGGCAAGTCATCTGTGTCAGAATTGATTAAGTGTGCATCAGACAGAAAGCTGTGGATAGCAATGACTTCCAACGCCACAAGGTATGGCAAGTCGTCTGTGTCAGAACTGATTAAGTGTGCACGAGACAGAACGCTGTGGATAGTCATGACTACCAACGCCACAAGGTATGGCAATTCTTCTGTGTCAGAATTGATTAAGTGTGCACGTGACAGAAAGCTGTGGATAGCAATGACTACCAACGCACCAAGGTATGGCAAGTCATCTGTGTCAGAACTGATTAAGTGTGCACGAGATAGAAGGCTGTGGATAGTCATGACTACTAACGCCCCAAGGTATGGTAAGTCATCTGTGTCAGAATTAATTAAGTATGCAAGTGATAAAACGCTGTGAATAGTCATGACTACCAACGCCACAAGGTATGGCAAGTCATCTGTGTCAGAATCGATTAAGTGTGCACGAGATAGAAGGCTGTGGATAGCAATAACTACCAATGCCACAAGGTATGGCAGGTCACCTGTGTCAGAATGAATTAAAAGTACACGTGGCATAAAACTGTTGAATGGTAAGACTACCAATGCCACAT
>CAJHNH020001565.1:127500-146035 GCA_905116865.2 Candidula unifasciata | reverse complement strand
TCTAAATTTCTCTATTTCTTTCTTCTTTTTCTCCTTCTTCTTCTCCCACTCCTTCTTCATTTCAATCTCCTCCTTTTTCTACTTCAGTTGCGGTTTTTTTTCTCTTCATTCAAAACCTCTATGATAATCATGTGATAACACAGGCCGGTTTTGCTAGTCACACTCGCCATCGCCATTGACTGTGAGTCCCATGCCCCCTGATAGACAGTCTAACAATATCGTCTGGAAGACGCAAAGGTGCCAACAACACGACAGAAACAACAATAACAGCATGATAACCAGACACCGGATTCTGGTCTACACCATTTCCATCAACTATTCCATTATTTGCAATTGTCCTTTTTGCTGCTCCAGCCTCCTGAACCACCCCCCCCCCCCTCTCCCCCAACCTTTCCCGCCTTCCATAAGTTCAAACCAGCCACAGCTTTTCTCTCGATTCCCTGGCGCATTAAAAAGGAACGAGTTTTAAATTCATACTGAACATTGAACACTAAACACTGAACACGTTAAGACAGGGTGAAAGTTGGAAATAAAAAGATACAACGAAAGTTTCCAGACTGAATGTTGAAAAGGCTTTCCGGCGGACAGATACACGTAATTATTCATCTAGATTCAATTGTTATTGATTGAACACTCTTTGGTGGAAAGAATCATGTAAAAACTGTTCAGAACTTTGACAAGAAACTGAAAGGCTGCTGGCGATAATCGACAGACTTGATAACAAACAAACGCTGAAGAATATTGATACCGTAGATCGTGATGCTGTTCTTGGATTTTTAAACTTTGCCAGAATAAAAATTATGTAGATAAATGGTTTTTCTTTTGACCGTGCGCTCATTTGTTTGAATCTTCATCCATGTAGTAGCATTTGTGCAATTTACTTGAGCTGTCAGATTAACACAGCGCCCGGTTATTTTAATCCGACAGCTTCTGCAGCATGATTTGTTCCAGGCATATAAGTGCTACCTTTCCACAGGGATAAACAAAGCACTGCTCTTTTCGTCTAGCAACTTCTGCAGTATGTTTTTTTTTCCCAAGCGTATTAGTGTTACTTTTTACTCTGGATTAAACAAAGCACTGCTGTTCCGATCAGACGACTTCTACAGTGTGTTCAGTTTACTTTGTTCCAAACGTATTTGTGTTACCTTTCCACTGGGGTAAACAAAGCAATGCTGTTCCGATCAGACGACTTCTACAGTGTGTTCAGTTTACTTTGTTCCAAACGTATTTGTGTTACCTTTCCACTGGGGTAAACAAAGCAATGCTGTTCCGATCAGACGACTTCTACAGTGTGTTCAGTATACTTTGTTCCAGACGTATTTGTGCTACCTTTCCACTGGGTTAAACAAAGCACTGCTGTTCCGATCAGACGACTTCTACAGTATGTTCACTATACTTTGTTCGAAACGTATTTGTGTTACCTTTCCACTGGGGTAAACAAAGCATTGCTGTTCCGATTAGACGACTTCTGCAGTATGTTCAGTATACTTCATTCAAAAAGTATCTGTGTTACCAAATACTACTCTTGAGGTTTGAGGTTTTGAACTACGGATTACCATCATGGCACACGCGTAATAACCCATAAGTGCTCCTTTCTTCTTCTTACTAAAGTCTGAGTTCGAAGAAGCTCAGCACAGTACACAGGCTCTGTAGCACCGGCCAGGATCCTGAAAT
The DNA here is from genome assembly GCA_905116865.2 of Candidula unifasciata. Taxonomy (NCBI): domain Eukaryota; kingdom Metazoa; phylum Mollusca; class Gastropoda; order Stylommatophora; family Geomitridae; genus Candidula; species Candidula unifasciata. Next base: position 144,361 of record CAJHNH020001565.1, on the reverse strand, counting down.
ACTTTGGGTAGATTTTTAACTCCAAATTTTGCACGGGCAGCGCTGTCAATCTACTTTTTTTCTATTTCCAACTGCCAATGGATATTTTACGTGCGCAACAATGCACACGGGCATCCGATTTCACTACCCAGAGACCAGGGGGAATTACTAGAAGTCCAAATCCACGTGGGAAAAAATCCCAGCCCTCCACCGGGGATTGAACCCGGAACCTTTAGCACTCGAGGTGGACTCCATGCCTCGAGACTACGCAGTCTCCAGCAAAGTCTGCATTACACACTGTTTCCAACGTATTTGTGTAGATTTCCTTTTGGAGAGGCAATACATTGCTCTTTTGACCCAACAGTTTCTGCGTTACCTTTTTTTAAATTTTTTTTTTTTTTTTGAGGTTGGCAAAGCGCTGCTCTTCTGATCCAGCAACTTAAACATCATACTTTGTTCTAAACGTATTGAATGTTGAATTAAGAATCGACATTACAGCACTTGAGACACTCCTATTTGCGCTCTGTCCCAGTCTTCAGCAGCAAGCAAGGAGTTCCAATTCCGATGGCCCCGGTAACTGTCTGAGTGCACATCCGTCTACACCCGTAAGGATAGGGAGGGAAGGAGAATCGAACCCCGGTCTGCTGCGTGGCAGGCGGTTATACCTACCACTATACTACCGAGGACGGCGACTATCGTTGCGAAGGATGTAAAGGGATCCACTGCAAACAACCAGGGTGCCTTGGCGCACCGCTGTGAGAACCTCTGAACGAATGTGCAGGCGTATTGGGTATACAGGGCTATACCTACATTTTTTTAGACCAATCGGCACTCGCTGTGTTTTGTGCCCAACAAGACGCCGGCCGCATTTATTTCCTAAGACTTTATCATGTACCCATTTGCGACTGGGTCGATCTGGGAGCCAAGGTCTTGCATTAAAAAAAAGTCCGGCTTCGTGAAAACCTCAACCCCCGACCTTCAGATCTAAAGGCGAGTGTCTAGCTGCTACTCCACGGCGCCTTCCATAGACATGCACGGGGGATACATAAATGATGAGTTGCTGATTGTGAAGCTGTTATCTACCCGGGGTGTGAGACACTTTGTGCATCCGTGTCCCCTAGAGAGCGCACCGTCCTTTTACAGGTGTAAATCTCACAGCTAGATTCATCTGTAAGTGCATCTGTAAGTGCTTCTGTTGAATATGTTGATTTTTTAACCCCTTCATTTTCTACTCAAATTATAATTCTGACAGAAGAATAAATGGGCTTATCGTTTGAGTGCTGTCTGTACATATTTGTTTTAATACGTAAACGATTTGTGCTACATTTTACACTTACAGCAAGTGCATCGGCTGCACGTTTAAGTGTTATCTATGTTTTTATAAGGTAAATATCCATTTCAACCCTTTGGACTCATCAAAGAGGCAAACAGAGGAGAACAGTGAATGATACAAGAAACCAATTTCATAATATGGTTCAAGCCCCACTAATTACTAGGTATAGAAAGATTCTCATGAAACCTTATTACTATCGTCGTCTCCTTGAGGAACGCAATTTTTCGTTATTTTAAGCACAAGAGACACCTGGTTGATTCCTATCAAACTCGGGAAAACAAAACAGCTGTTCCCAGAAACGGAAAGGGTCAATCATTTTGTGGTCAGGAGGAATCAACACATACGGTTCATTCAATGGGCATGTGAAACTTCCACACAGAACATAGGCTACAACTGCATGAGAATACGCGAAATATAGCGTTCGTCTGACGTCACGGCGGGAAATAGAAGTTCTATAATTTCCCTACGTGGAAATTGCTAATAAATATGAAACTACACTTCAATAACAAGCTGCTAATGTGTTCCTGTGATAACAATAACTGTGTGGATAACTGCACCTCACCTCTCTTCATCAATAACACGACAGTTATCGAACCGGAAATTGCATTTCATTTTGGCGGTAGCCTGCTATTGCGCATGTCAAGCGATGACGGATGGGAAGTGTCCATTATATACTGATGGCTACAGGAATGGCTGTACTCGGAAAGTGATGACAATCAGCACAAAATGTAATTATGTAGACGGGGCAGACTTCCGGTGGTGGAACGTAAAAGAGTTAGGATACTGTCGCCCAGTGTCGTCGTGTTTGTGTGTGTTACGATGGCCAAAGTGGTTGCCAGATTAAAAATAATGACCAGAGGTCAGTAGACTGAGAAATGTTTCTTACCAGTAAGACTGTGAGTAATGTAGTGGATGGACGCCCGCTTACCAACCTTGCGATGGCCTTCGCACAGTGGTCGCCCATTCAGACATTCTACAATTCAAATAACAGACCAGGTTCTTCACTATTACATTGTTTCAGCTATTTGACTCCGTAACCCAGGTTAGAACCACCATTGTCAACCATCAACTTGTATCTCTCCCTTTGGAATATCTTTAAGTCTTCATGTTATACTCTTGGGTCTTCTACGGGCGTTCATTCTGTGTTTTATTCGCTGAAATTTCGATTGAAAAACTACGAATTCTTTGCCAATTTTCGTCGTTTTTAAGAGTCGGGAAACTACTAAAACTTCCACAGTTTGAAGCAGTTGTATGAGACAATAGGGTATTCTAGTGACCAACTTTTATTGGGCACACATTCACAGAAGCCAATAAGGTTCCAATGGCTCTACAGACAAAAGGGTACAGACAAAAACTACTATAGAAAGTGGTTTTAAAAGGGGAAGTAATCCGACCAAAGGGGAGACGATTTTACGCTTGGGTGTCGTTTGCTGCGATAAAATGAAACAACATTGTAATAACGGTTTCTATTATTTAAACTGTCTGAGTTGGTGAAATAAAATTTTTCCGATGCAGAATTTCTTACTGCCAATTCAGTGGTTTAGGACGAATTCTGTCTGTATGCGATGTTTGTGGATTTAAACTGCACAACAACAATTGATCCAGGGGCTACACATTAAAAGTGAGTCGCCGTTGCGGAATGGCTAGAAGCTCCCTGGGGATCGGAAGGTTGTGGGTTCGCTCCCTGACGGAGCTGGATTTTTTTCAAAAATGACCTTGGCTCCCAGGTCGACCCAACCTTGAGTATTTATCGGGTGCAGTCGCGGGAAGTAAAGGCGGCCAGCGTGATGCTAACCACATCACCCATCTTGTGCTGATTGGTCTATAAAACACAGGTCTAGCCCTATATGCCAAAAGGCGTAGAAAAGGGCTCCTTTACATTTACACATGAAAAGATCCTGATGTGAAAGTGAGAGGTTGCCGTAAAGCAGCGGTTCTTAACCTGTGGGTCTTGACTCTTTTGGGTGTTAACGACCCTTTCACAGGGTCGCTAAAGACAATTGGAAAAACAAGCATTCTTGAAGTTATGAAGAAGCGACGAAAATAGTTTTATGATTGGGGGGTCATCACAACATGAGATTTGTTTGTTTCTTTTAGTATCCAGAAGCCGTAAGTTGTTAACCCTTAGGCTCGGTATTATGGATATCGCAACCTTTCGGGCTTGATTCCATGAAAAATACCGTGATTCTTGGAGAAATGTGGCTTTTCTGCCTAGCCCTGGGAGTGAACCTGGACCACAAGGAGTTCGTCACCCAGTCACCGCGCAATCCAGTTTAGTCAACTACACTAGAGAGCCGGGCCACAACATGAGGAACTGTATTAGAGGGTTGCCGCATTAGGAAGGTTGAGAACGTCTGCACTAGAAGAAGATACACTAATTACATTAAGGACCTTCTTGCTTGCTTGCTTGCTTGTACCCTACCAGGACATCACACAAGCGATAAACACCTGGTGACACAAAGTACCACCATGCGGAAGAGGATCCCCCGTGGAGAGGTCCCAGAAACCCCTTTCAGCTGTTATGGCCACAGTTGGGGCTCAGCTATATTAAGGGCCCCCGGCAAAAGCCACGGCGGGGCTTCAAAGAACGAAAAATTGCATCCCACAGGGGGATGACTACGATATATAAGGACATTCTTTATCGATACGCAGTGACAAAAGCCATTGCTACCCATCAAACAATGGATCACAAACAGTTCCTCCCCACGTAGCTTAACAGCAAAAGTGGAAATTGGTGATGATGATGATGGTGGTTTCTATGCTGCTCCATGGGGGACAAGATTGGGGAAAATTACCCCTAGCTCTTTCCAGTTCACTTCGTTCTCATTTCCTGAATGTAGATCCCACATCAGAAAGAGACAGTCTACATTCTTTGGTCATGTGATGAAAAGGAGAAAACTGGACTACATCGTGACGGTAGGAAAGTTGGAAAGGAGAAGAGGCAGAGGGGGGACTGAGAGAACAGATGCTCAACAGTTTGACATCATGGCATGGAGGATTATCTGTGTCAGAGTTGATTGAAAGTACTCGAGACAGAAGGTTGAGGATAGACATGACTACCAACGCCACATTACACACATGTCGTCATTGTAACTGACTCACAGAGCATGCTGAGAAAGGTGCAGACAGGTATGCTCCGTGCAGAGTGGCAAGCATCAATTAAGAGGTCCCGGGTTGTTAGCCTCCTTTGGAAATTTTCTCCAGGTCACGCTGGTGTGTTGGGAAATGAGCAGGTGGATAGACTGGCCGGTTCTGCACCACTTGGTGGTGAACTGATATATGACAAGCTTGATGTTGTAAGGGCCCTTTGGGAGCGAGTGAACAGTGCCTAGGAACAGATAGATCATTACGGTCTGAGGAGAATGGCACTGCGAGGAGTTAAAGGGGATATGGCCGACGCTCGACACTCGGGGGAGAGGCGAGACGGATATACAATCAGACTGTTACTGGTACCATCGGAATTTCAACTCTTCGCTTGCTGCTGAAGATGGGGACGGAGCGCTTATTGGAGTGTCCCGAGTGCTGTGATGTCGATTCCTAATTCAACATGCAATATTCAACGCCACATAGCATCGACTATGGAAAATCATCTGTGTTAGAGTTGATTGAAAGTACAAGAGACAGAAGGTTGTTGATAGACATGATTACCAACGTCACACGGCATGGACTTTAAGAAGTAGAAGAGCTTGAGGAGAGAGCTAAATAAATTCTAGTGAATCAGGCGGGTGAGGAAAAGATGCTGGCATGGGAAACGCCACACGCTGGAGAAACCCTGAGAGCAATTCAACTAGAATGGCTTTGCCCTGGAACACTTGAGGCAAAGGAATAAAAACACACCAAAAAAGATTACCCAACCCCTGCACATTGCACTATAAATTATTTTATAACTGTTTTGTGGTGCCCTTATATAACAGTGCTGTATGGTTAAGGTTATTGTCTGTCCAAAAGCACAGTGAAGATCAAAATCTGTTCTTGAATTAAAAGAAAACGAAAATAATGTCCACAGATAAAACTGGCTGTCACCCAAAAAATGATGAAGAAATTGAAAATGTCACAAACTTTAAATATCTAGGCTCTATAATAAACAACAATGGAGACTGTTCGACAGAAATTAAAAGGAGGATGGCAATAGCAATGCAAAGATTGAACAGCCTTAAAAGTCTATGGTTAAGCACCAGCAAGGAGATAAAAAATTAGAATTTTGAGAGCATGCATCTTCCCTGTGGCTACATACGGATGTGAGTCGTGGACTATCTCTCAGTCCTTAAGAAAGAGAATAGGGGCTTTTGAGCTGAAATGCTATAGAAAGATTCTCAGAATATCTTGGACAAAGAAGATGAGAAATATTGACATCTTAAAAGATCTGAACAGCATGAAACAGCATCCTTTCTCGAAAGCTGAAATATTTTGGTCATATCAAGCGCCACGACGGATTGGAAAAAATTATAGCAGAAGGCATGGTACCAGGAAGGAGGGGCAGAGGCCGACCGACACGAAGATGGGCACAGGATATAAGTGACTCCTTGGGTGTGAAAGTTCATGAGGCGGGAGAACTGACAAGAGACCGAGTTTCTTACAGGCGGACCGTGATGAGAGCGACGTTCTGCAAAGGACCTGCTACATGATGATGATGGTTATGGGAGGGCTGCCGTGGGGTAGCGGCGAGACTCGGCTGCTGATCTAAAGGTCTTAGATTAAGATCCTGACATAGACGGACTTTTTTTTTGTTCCAGGAATGACCTTTGCTTTCATGTCCACCCAGCCTTAAATATACCAGGTAAAGTCCTGGGAAGTAAAAGTAAAAACGGTCAGTGTTATGTTGACCTCATCACCCACTGAGAGCGGATTGGTCTATTCAATATAGATCTACTTATCCCCTACTTATATGGTTGTGTGGTTCAACGGGGCTTCTGGGATTTGTAACTGTGGGATTCTCAGCCCTGAGATGGTAATTCTACGCAATTGGGAAAGGGGGGGGGGGGAGTTGTAAACTACTTACTAGAGCAAAGGATGGGCAGATTTGGCGTGAGTTGGGAAAAGCTTGGGAGCCTGTGTCTCACTGCGAGCGGTTGGGGGTGGGGGAGGTGGGGGGGGGGGGGGGATAAATTACAGAAGGAAACAGACTAAAGAAAAATACTACGTCTCCATATATCGTTTGCAAACTCTAGTATAAAGTTTAGAAAAACAAACGAGTCTTTTTACCCATTCTTTTCTCTTTTTCTTCTTCTTTTTCTATTTCTTCTTTTTCTTCTTTTTTTTCCCCTTCTGCTTTGTTCTTCTTCTATTCTTCTTTGTTCTGCCTTTCAGCGTAAGGTTTCGAAGAGGCACTGGGTGAGCGCCTGGTATGTGCTACGTAGTTGTTGGTATTTACGGCCTTTGATATTCCATCTATCAATCGCTTGCTTGGTCGACCTCTCGTTCTACTTTTGATGTGTCTAACTGACCGACCGGGCCCTCTGTGGTGCACTCTCTATCTGGTGGTAGTGCAAACGAGTGTGTCATTTTATAAACATGCATCATTACAAAGATGTTATTCTGGGAACACCCTAAAGTGGTATCGCCCATGTTTAACATCAAAGCAGTAATGGTGAAAAGGATCTATCGCTTCGTATTCCTACCAAAGGGAATGAAGAGAAGAAATAACACCCGCGGGCTGAGTGAAGACGCCAGTGCTGTTCCACTCTTGTGGTTATAATTAAACACAGGTCAGCTACCAACTGGAAGCCTCGTGACAGTGCTTCTTGCTATACAGAAGCCCTAGGGAAAATACTAATTGCTTACCCCGGGTACATTTTGAGAGGATACAAATTGAATGACTAGAATAAGGTCTTCCACTGATCCTTAAAAGTATATTTATGTGGTGCTATTTTTTTTCCTTCTTCTCTTGTCACAAGTGGTTTTTTTAAATTTTTTATTTGGTGCATAACATCTTTGAAAGCACAGAGAGATAGTCACAAACTACTGGTAGCAAGGTTATTCAAATTGTGGAGCGCATGGATAAGGATAAGTCCAATACATTTAACCAAGGATGTGTGTCCCCGTGTTGTTCGTGTCTGTGTTCGCGAGAATAGACCGTTCAGTAAGCAGTGGCAAACTACAGTTGCGTAGTAAAATCACACACACACAATGCAATTTTTGGTTCTGCAACGTCCTGAAAAGGAACACGCAAGTAACTTTGTTAGGAATAGTGGGGCTCTTCTATCCTCGCCCGTATGTGAAGCCCCGAACCCACACCGAGAATTCATAACCCAAGTTTTACATGATCTTTCCTAAGGTACCTTGAATGTGACAAATTCTGCAAAATAATCTTCCAACACTTCTCCGTGTACATGTGATTAAACAAGGGTCGGAATGGACATAAGTACAGTCGAACTTTAATATTTGTAATTAAACCGTTCCTGAAGGCAGAAAGAATATTATTTGAGGTTTTGAACAACTGATTAACAACATTGCACACGGGTAGTGACCCGTAAGTGCTTCGTTCTTCTTTCAACTCAAGTCTTGAGTCCGAAGTCTGACTAGCTGTCTGTCTGACTATGTATTTATCATGTTCGTCTGTCTATCCACCAAATAGCTCCGCCGTATCTGTACAAGTCACAATGTCTGACAGCCTCCCACTGTCCCTTCCCTGTCTGTCTTCTACTCCAACCTCCCCACGACTCTCCACAGCTCTCTGTCATCCGATATTTTAATGATGCGCATATAGCTGGCATTATTTTTGGCTTTCCGTCTGTTTCGTCTTCCCAGAAACATCCATCTCTGTCTTCCTCTGCCTCGTGTGCTAACGAACTGGCTAATGTCTCTGTAGACACGCTATATCCACATCGGTTTTTTCAAAGCGGGTCTAGCAAGTCAGGGGCGTCTGCCCCTGGGGGGCTGATAACCTTGTGGCTCCTCTTCCCTATAATATTATGAAAATATATACAATAAAATTAAAACTAGACCAGCGAGCTGTCCAATATAACAAGCAAAAACGATAAGTGAAGGTTGCGGCAGATTACATAATCAAACAAAATAAAACCACCATACACAATCATTTAATGGAAGTATTCCCGGTAGCAGCCACGTTGATGTCTGGCCAGTAAAGATCGATAATACCTCCCACATAATATTAGGAGACTGAAAAAAGTTGCAAGAGAGTTAGGTAGACTTATCGCGTAAGGATGTTCTCTTGTTAGCTCTTTTAAAAACCTTTCTTGCCCGGCTCTCTAGCGTAGTTGGCTAAACTGGATTGCGCGGAGACTGGGTGACGAACTCCTCGTGGTCCGAGTTCAATCCCGGGGGGTAGGCAGGAAAGCCATATTTTCTCCCAGATTTACGGTATTTACAATGGGATCAAGGCCCAAAGGTTGTGATATCCGTAATACCGAGCCTAAGGGTTAACAACTCATGGCTTCTGGATACTAAAACAAACAAACAAACAAAAACCTTTCTTATTATTTCAAATGTATAGTTACATATCTACCATTCAGCACATAAAAATTATTTGTATTACTATTACTGAGCACTTCAAAAGACTCAAGCCATCTTGAGCTTACCCCACCCATAGGGAGTCTCCGGCTCCCTCAAAATTTTCTTGGTTGCGGCCCTGAAGTAAGCAGAGCGAAGTGGGAAGAGTTCGCGCGTGTGTGTGTGTGTGTGTGTGTTACTGTGTGTGTGCGTGTGACAGAGAAAATATGTGTGCGCCCGTATGTATAATGTGCCTGCGCGTGATTATGCATGTGTGTATGTTAGTGTGTATGAGAGAGAGAGAAAGAGAGAGAGAGAGACACAGTGCTGGTTTACTGGCAGATCTTTCTTCCTTTCTTTTTTTCTTTCTTTCTTTCTTTCTTTCTTTCTTTCTTTCTTTCTTTCTTTCTTTCTTTCTTTCTTTCTTTCTTTCTTTCTTTCTTTCTTTCTTTCTTTCTTTCTTTCTTTCTCTTTCTTTCTTTTTCTTCTTTCTTTCTTTCTTTCTTCTTTTCTTTCTTTCTTTCTTTCTTTCTTTCTTTCTTTCTTTCTTTTCTTTCTTTCTTTTTTTTTTCTTTTTCTTTCTTTTCTTTCTTTCTTTCTTTCTTTTTCTTTTCTTTTTCTTTCTTTCTTTCTTTCTTTCTTTCTTTCTTTCTTCTTTCTTTCTTTCTTTTTCTTTCTTTCTTTCTTTCTTTCTTCTTCTTCTTCTTCTTCTTCTTCTTTGTCATTTTATTATTATCATTATTTCTATCTTAAAAGTGTGGTGACAAGCTATTTTGTGGTTTACAGCTAGAATGCGAAATTTCTTTCAGCCCAACACATCAGATTTCAGTAAGCCCCCTAGTAATTCGCCTTTTACGAAATGCTTCAATAAGTAATGAGATCTATTTCAGCACGCCAGTAATCAATTATTATGTGTTTATCCTCAGACAATGCCCTCTATAGCCGTCTACTTTCTTCCTGTGGCACTTTTCGCCATCTTGCACGCTGTCGCCCCTGCAGAAGAATCCAGCCGGTTGTCAGGAACCTCCTCGCGTCACGGGACCTTGGGCTTGTTGCTAAGGAAGCGATCTCTGGAGGCAGCTTTGAGGGCCCCACCATCTATATATTCAGAGTCTCTGGTAAGAAGGATATTTATACAGCCGTCTCGATATGGGACGTAGTTTTTCGTTATTTTAAAGTCCCACTCAGGCTGTTTTCATGAACCCTATTATAACCTAACAGTTGAACGGATTTTCTGGAACTTGCGCTGGGTGATTCTTATCCTAATGGTGGCGCTATGTGTCACCGGATGTTTGTCGCTCGTTATGCTGTCTTGGTGGGTTTGAATTTTATTCAAGAACGAGGGCATGTGACATGGAAAGGAATTTTGTTTTCATAATAATTCAGTCAATAAAATTATACCGTCTGGTCATGCACCATACATGAGTGGTTACTTCATATATCAAAAAAGGATTGGTTATCCCATAAGAAAATGTAGGTTTGGAAACTGTAACTGACTTTACCTACATGGGAGGCAATATCTCCTCTGATGGAAATGTAGTGGTTGAAATCAAGCCGAGCATTGCAAAGGCAAATGCTGCTTACCGCAGACTTCAGAGTGTCTGAAGATCAAACTCTACAGCACAAAAACTTAACTATACAAAACATGCGTTAGGACAGTTCTCAAGAAGAAACTGGGACAACAGACAGAAAGATAGAGGGCATGCTCAGAGGTTTTGAGGGAAGACTCCTTAGAAGATTGTTGGGGTTCACATGGGAAGATAAAATCAGCAATTCTAGATTACAACAAATGACAGACTTAGAAGATGTAAATTTAGGAATAAAAAAAGAAGATGGATGTGGATCAGACACAATCTTAGAATGAAGAAAGAGAGAAAACCAAAACAGGCAATGCAATGGACACCACAAGGACAGCTAGGAAGTGTCAGGTCCAGAGGCACTTGGAGGCAAACCTTTGAGGCTGAACTTAAGGCTACTCGAAGGACAAACCTGGAGATAGAGAGGATGGCTCAGGATCGAATTGAGTGGCGACAGTTTGTCTCTGCCCTATGTGCCTCTAGGCGCTATGAGGATTGATCCCATTACAATAACTGGTTATTCCGTACACTGTATATTTATTGGCCATCCCATGCAACATTGTTTATTCTATTTACGAAATATTGTTGGCTGTTCAATACATCGTGCATTCACTCTTTATTCCATTTACCGTCAGATAATTGTTTATCCAATACATGGCACATTCATTGGTTTTCCCATGTATCGCACATTCAGTGGTTATCCCATATATTGCAATTCATTTGTTATTTCATATACCGTACAGTGATTGGTTATCATATGTGTCACATTCATTGGTTATCTCATATATCGCACATTCATTGGTTACCCCATATATGGCACATTCATTGGTTATTCCATATACCGTACACTGATTGGTTATCCCATATATGCACATTCATTGGTTATTCCATATACCGTACACTGATTGGTTATCCCATATATATGGCTCATTCATTGGTTACTCCATGTATCGCACATTTATTGGTTATCCCATATATTGCACATTCATTGGTTATCCCGTGTATCGCTCATTTATTGGTGATCCCATAAATGGAGCATTCATTAGTTATTTCATATACCATACACTGATTGGTTATCCACAATATGGCATATTTATTGGTTATCCCATATATCGCACATTAATTGGTTATTCCATATTCAATATTGAATGGTTATTCCATATATTGTACATTTATTGTTATTCCATTTACTTTACACTGATTGTTATTCCATTTACTTTATATTGATTATTTATTCCATACACTGTACAATGAGTGGTTATTCCACATTACATGTATTGATCGTTTTTTCTGTATACTTTATGTGATTGGTTATTCTATAAGCCATACATTGATTGGCTATTCCATTCACGATGCATTGACTAGCTAATCCATTCACCACATTTGATTAGCTATTACATGAACTAAACACTTGATTAGCCATTCCATAGTAGCTTATCTGTCTGCCTACCTCTCAGGCAAGCGCACTGATTTCGAAGGAAACACCCTTAATTAGTCGCACTGTACGACATGCTTGTTATAGTTAGTGGATCTATCCACCCCCCCCCCCAATGAGCCCATAGAACCCACATGGGGGTGGGTCTTCTTCTTCTTCTTCTTCTTCTTCTTCTTCTTCTTCTTCTTCTTCTTCTTCTTCTTCTTCTTCTTCTTCTTCTTCTTCTTCTTCTTCTTCTTCTTCTTCTTCTTCACGTCCTTTTTTTTTACCACATAGTGTGTCTAGAAAGATACAAAGTTCTCCGTCTTGCTCTTCTGGTCGCCTCGATCATAGACACATCATGCTGTTAAAGAGTTTCTCTGATGTTATTTTTCCATTTTGTTCCTGGTCTACGTCGTGTTCTGCTTTTTTCTAATCTTTTGATGTATGCCTTGTGTCGTATGGCATCATTAGACATTATTTCTAATTTGTTGTCCTTGTATGTAATATATAATTAGTTTTGTGCCGATTTTTTACTTACAACCTCGTTCGTGATTGTATCTCTTCTGCTCACTATTGCAGCTCCTCTCAGACATCTCATTTCTTTGGTTACAAATTATTTTTTACGTTTTGTTGTGACCATGTCTGGCACTGGTAGCAGGGGGTGGAAAAACTATGCTCTGTATGAGATGTTTCTTTGTCCTGTTGGAGATTGTCTTATGCTCTCATAGGGGGACCAACTGTACCAACTGGACCACCTGTCCTAATACTTGGTTTGCTATACTGCATCTAAAACTTTTTTCTTTGTCCAATTTTCTTCTTTTACTTTCCCTATTTTGTAAGCTGGACTTGCTCTTCCACTGACGGAGCCGGACTTAATTTTTGAAAAAATGACTTTAGGCTCCAAGGTCGACCCAGCCTTGAGTGGGTAGCAAGTACAGTCCTGGGATGTAAAGATGGCCGGTGTTATGCTGACCATATCACCTGCCAAGTGCCGATTGGTCTAATAAAACAGGAGGACAGACTGGCTGGCTCTGCACAACTTGGTGAAATACTGATGCATGATAAGGTAGACCTGGTTAAGGCCTTATAGGAGAATTTGTACAAGTCGGAGGAGCAAATGGATCACCACAGTCTGGTGGGAGTGTTGCATCGAGGAGTGACGAGGGGATCTGGCCGATACTCGATACTCACAGGAAAATCAAGACGGACGTATAATCAGAATGCTACTGGCATAATTTTTACTAGGACTCTTCGGTGACTACCGAAGATGGCGACGGAGCACTTATGGAATTGCGCCGAGTGCTATGATGTGCGCTCTTGAATCGACTCAACTCAGCTCAACTCTATAAAATATAAGTCTAGTTCTGATACGCCCAGTACGCTTGAAGATGTGAAAAAGGGCCCTTTACTTACTTGACTACCTTGCCTATCCACAGATTGAGTCCCCAGCCAAGAGAGATGATGGCTACTGGATTTGGATGCCCGCCCATGGCTACATGCCCATTCCTACCGACGACGCCCCTGAGCAGCAAGGCGGGCGAGACAGCATGGGAAACCTGCTCCGATACGGCTAGATCTCCGCATCAGACAATCTACATTGAGATGCCTCAGTAATTTATTTACTCGAAATTAAATATAAAAATGTTTTTCTTCACTATCTGAATATGTAAAGGAAGTCAGTAATAGAGTAGTAGTAAACAGTAAAGAAGAAATAATAGACAATAATGGATTACGACAGAAAATTCTTAACAGTGTTTTGCCTCGAATCTTGATTTCATCCTATAAGCTTTTACAGAGGCTGAATCTCTCAAGCATGTCGTAATGGCATTTAAAATGATGAGGATGGGGATGATGAGAATATACCAGTGCTAAAAGAATATTTACGGAATATAACATTTATAAATATTTTAAACGAAATTTCTAATGACAAATTATGAAGCTGTTTTAAAATTTATAAAATCTCAATGGACACATGAAAATAATCAGATAAGCTGTAAGTAAATAGCTAGGACTGCTTATCGCTTGGCTGTTTCGAACTAAAAAGTGCGCCCACCTTATGAAGCCAACACAGGTACTGTAATTGTAACTTCCTTAGAGCCTGAACGGGGTAAGTGGGGTTTGCCTAGGTTTGCCATTCAAGGTGCGAATAGTCAGGTGGCAGCCGGTAACGGTGACGATAGACACAATCAGAGACGGTTTTTGAGTGAGACATGAGAAAGCTTTTAATGAAAATAATGATTGCACACACAATACATTGAACAGTTTATTAACGGTATATTTTGCTGTATAGCAGGCATCAGGACAGAGTTGGTTACTGAAAAGCTGCAGTTGGGAGACTTTTCCAGGCCATAAACCAAGGGTTTCTTAGGAAAAGAGAAATTGGCAAGAAGGCGAAAATGTCTATATACCGCTCTATGTACCAGTCCTGATCGACGGATGTGAATCATGGGCAATGACAACAGCTCACAGAAGCCAGCTACAGGTTTCAGAGATGAAGTATCTGAGAAAGGTGGTCCAAGTGACAAGAAGGGACAACGTACGCAACCAGACAAAGCGTCGGTGTCTTGAAAACACCAAGCCTTGCAAAATCGAGTGGGTCAGTCACAGTTACGATTGTTTGGTCATGTATGCAGAAAAGGAGAGAATCGGCCACCATGGTAGGCATGGGAGGCCAAGAATGAGAAAACCAGACCCCCAGGACGACCCAGGGTTCGCTGGGAAGACATCATCTGACAGTCCCTAACTGACAAAGAACTGCGATGGAACAAAGCCAAAAAGAAAACTGCTGACAGAAAGGTCTAGTGATCTCTCTGGTTTGTGTGTTTGTTTGTTTTAGTATCCAGAAGCCCTGAGTTGTTAACCCTTAGGCTCGGTATTATGGATATCGCAACACTTCGGCCTTGATTCCAGTGTAAATACCGTAAATCTGGGAGAAAATGTGGCTTTTCTGCCTACCCCCGGGCGTAAAAATCCGGACCACAAGGAGTTCGTCACCCGGTCACCGCACAATCCGGTTTAGCCAACTACGCTAGAGAGTCGGGCGATCTCTATGGTAAACCTCCATATCCCAGGATAGAAACAGATGGACCAAGTAAGTAGCATTTTGCTGTATCTCGAAAAAACTTCAGGCCTCATGCGAGATCTGTAGTGTGCTTGTGGTTAGGTAAAGTGAAATTCTACAACGGGAAAACATAAAAACGAAAGCTGTCATTTGATGTGATTTGACTGCGAGAAAACCCAGCGCCATTAGAGAAGAGGTCTAGTTTGATCACTTTTCTCCTCCATGACTTAAACAGTCTAATTTCAGGGTGTCTACGCAATGCTTTCTTAAATTCCCATTTCGCTGAATTTATTTCAGACGACTGAACAACTACGGTATAATTTCAGTGGTTTTACGATGTTTGATAAGGTAGATATGTAGTTGTACCCCACCAGGAGGGGACGGAGTCAGTATATGTGATAAGTTAGCAGAGGTACAGTTTATATACCAGTTTTCTATCAAATTCTGTAAAAGGAAACTCCAGTTATGAGGAATTCATATACTCAATGCGTGGCACAAAGAGAGGCCAAATAACGATTGAAGTTTACTGAACAATGCGACAGCTGAGATGTAGTTTCATGAAATTTCTGTCAGACTGTGATAAGTTTAGTTTAGTCAAGATAAATATTTGGAAATAAAAGTCGATTTGTCTGGGATTTATATTTGTTGATGTAAATTATCCAAATAAACATATTCAGTATAGTGATATCGTTTTCTGTACAGTCAGTATGTTCTGGGTCATTATAATACTGGAAAAAAAAATAAAGAAAGAATTGAAAGAAAGAAAGAAAGAAAGAAAGAAAGAAAGAAAGAAAGAAAGAAAGAAAGAAAGAAAGAAAGAAAGAAAGAAAGAAAGAAAGAAAGAAAGAAAGAAAGAAAAGAAAGAAAGAAAGAAAGAAAGAAAGAAAGAAAGAAAGAAAAGAAAGAAAGAAAGAAAGAAAGAAAGAAAGAAAGAAAGAAAGAAAAGAAAGAAAAGAAAGAAGAAAGAAAGAAAGAAAAGAAAGAAAGAAAGAAAGAAAGAAAAGAAAGAAAGAAAGAAAGAAAGAAAGAAAGAAAGAAAGAAAGAAAGAAAGAAAGAAAGAAAGAAAGAAAGAAAGAAAGAAAGAAAGAAAGAAAGAAAGAAAGAAAGAAAGAAAAAGCAAAATACAATTGCTACCAGGGCTGCTTTCTGAGGGATAAACGGTGCAGGTATCACCTCAAAGTGTCTAAGAGTATGCCTAAACTCAGCAAAAGTAATTAGTGATTAGAAAAGATTATCATCACAGCACTCCGGACAGATCCATAGGTGCTCCGATCTTCTCTTCAAAAGCTCCACAAGTGTAAAACGACTGATGACGCCTGTTCTGTGTTGGTAAAGGAAAAGTCTTGTCTCCTTATTGAAATGTTCATTTCTTGCAGCTCCAGGCTGCACCCCCATGTCCATCACTTGATAGGGATATGGAATCGTGTCCTTTGGCGTGCTCCTCGGTACGGTAAGTGCAGCCCATGGCATTGATAACATCAATTCTGTCCAGTACTGGGCCAGCCTTAGCAACTGCAGTGTCAGCAAGATAGTCTGCACGCTCGTTCTCTTGCACACCCACATGACTTGGCACAAAGATGAAGGTTACGGCAGATATTCGTGAAGTGATTAGTGTTTCAATCCATTCTTGCCTGACAAATCCAGCTTGGATTTTTTATGCATATTCATAGAGTCACTAAGAATGCATACGTGTGTGAACTTTTGAGTACCAAGCCATGCTAAAACCCCTTTACAGCCATAGTTTCCATTGTATGGCTTCTAGTTGTAATAGCAAAGGCGTCCTTCATCTCCTTGATGGTTTTCCACCTTGTGCTTACTGTGAAGGCTCATGCACTTCGCTTGCCCCTAATTACTAACACATCTGTGTAAACTATAGCATCACCTACATCTGTGTTTTCGTCAATCAGTGTTTTGACAAAAGTGTCAACAATGCCAGGAATCTGCTCTCTACAGCTTCCATCAAGTGTGATATAGACTGTAATATTAATGTTTGAAGATGGAGGCATAATTATTCATTGATTTCCAAAATTAATGCCAGTAAGGC
>CAJHNH020001565.1:0-122500 GCA_905116865.2 Candidula unifasciata | reverse complement strand
CCATCTCCATATGACCAAGCCATTCTAGTACTTCTTTGCAAAAGACACATGTCTATATAGGCAGAAGAAATGTTTCCATACTTCCTTATAAAAAAGATCAGTTTACACTTATGGGCAGAAGAGATGTTTCTATACTTCCTTATAAAAGAGATCAGTTTACATGTATGGGCAGAAGAGATGTTTTTATACTTCCTTATAAAAGAGATACGTTTACACGTATGGGCAGAAGAGATGTTTCTATACGTCTTTAAAAAAAGATAAGTTTACACTTAGGGCAGAAGAGATGTTTCTAAACTTCCTCCTAGAAAAAACAGGTCTACTATACTGGACACTTGCCTACCTTCCTAAAGGCCCTGGGTTTGAACCTGCAAAGAGGTGAATAGTTTTACTTCTAGGTTCTCCCTCAGATAGCATGTTCATTACATCACCAACTGATCTTTAAAAAAACAGGTCTAGCCCTATATGCCTGCAGGTGTGTAAAAGGGTCTCTTCCTTGTTTTTTAAATTTAGTCCTCAAGTGGATACAAGGAAATGTTCTAGGGTTTAATATAAAGGCAGCTGCTGTAACGCCGACCACATGACACTTCGAGTGCAGATTAATCTATATACGTTCAAGCACCATATGCTTGGTGGGCCATCAGCATGAAATAGATCCTTTACTTTCTTTTTCTGCCTGAAGATATGCATATGATATTACTCGTCTAGTTTGAGAATGGAGGTGGAGGCAGTCACTGCTGCCTTCCGCTGGCTTGAGAATCAGCTGTAGACACATGTCTTGATTGTAACTGACTTACAAAGCATGTTAAGAAAGGTGGAGACAGGCATGCTCCGTGCAGAGTGGCAAGCATCACTTCAGAATTCCTGATTAGTTAGCGTCCCTTAGATATTTTCTCCAGGTTATGCTGGTGTGTTAGGAAATGAGCATGCAGATTAACTGGCCAGCACTGCTCCACTTAGTGGTGAACTGATGTATGGCAAGCTAGATATTATGAGGGCCCTTTGGAAGCCAGTTAACAGTGCGGAAGCACAGATAGATCATTGCAGTCTGAGGAGAATGGCACTTCGAGGAAGTACCAGGGGATCTGGCTGACGCTCAACACTCAGAGAAAGGGCGAGAGGGAAATACAATCAGACGGTTACCGGTACCATCGGAATTGCAACTCTTTGTTTGCTGCTTAAGATAGGGATAGAGCACTTATGGAGGTGTTCCGAGTGCTTTAATGTGGATTCTTAATTCAACTTTCTTTTTCTACCTGCTTGCTTATCCTCAGATTGCGGCCAAAGCCAAGAGAGAAGACGATTACTTGATCTATATGTCCATAATGAGCTTCAGGTATGGTATCTATTATGACATGCCTGAGGAGGAGGAGGAGGAGGAGTCGCGGGGAATACCAAACCTCTTTCGTTATGGCTAGTTCTCCATCATTGCTAGTTCTTAGTCGCGACTAATTCTCTTTCACAGCTAATTCTCTTGTCACTGCTAGTCATCTATCATGATTTAATCTTTATCACAGCTAGTTCTCTATCATAGCTGGTTCTCTATCACAGCTAGTTCTCTATCTTAGCTGGTTCTCTATCACTAGTCCTCTATCATAGCTGGTTCTCTATCATGACTACTCCTCTATCATAGCTGGTTCTCTATCACGACTAATTCTCTTTCACAGCTAATTCTCTGTCACTGCTAGTTCTCTATCATGACTTGTTCTTTATCACAGCTAGTCCTCTATCATAGCTGGTTCTCTATCACAGCTAGTCCTCTATCATAGCTGGTTCTCTATCACGGCTAGTCCTCTATCATAGCTGGTTCTCTATCATGGCTAGTCCTCTATCATAGCTGGTTCTCTATCACAGCTAGTCCTCTATCATAGCTGGTTCTCTATCACGGCTAGTCCTCTATCATAGCTGGTTCTCTATCATGGCTAGTCCTCTATCATAGCTGGTTCTCTATCATGGCTAGTCCTCTATCACAGCTGGTTCTCTATCATGGCTAGTCCTCTATCATAGCTGGTTCTCTATCATGGCTAGTCCTCTATCATGGCTAGTCCTCTATCACGGCTAGTCCTCTATCATGGCTAGTCCTCTATCATAGCTGGTTCTCTATCACAGCTAGTCCTCTATCATAGCTGGTTATCTATCACAGCTAGTCCTCTATCATAGCTGGTTCTCTATCACGACTAGTCCTCTATCATAGCTGGTTCTCTATCACGACTAGTCCTCTATCATAGCTGGTTCTCTATCATGGCTAGTCCTCTATCATAGCTGGTTCTCTATCATGGCTAGTCCTCTATTATGGTTACTTCTCTATCATGGCGTCTTCTCTATCACGGCTACTTCTCTATCACAGTTAGTTCTCCATCGCGGCTAGTTCTCTATCACAGCTACTTCTCCATAGTTTTCACTGTGACAGCTAGTTCTCTATGCTAGTTCTCTATCATGGTTAGTTCTCTATAACACAAAGTAAATAATCTTGTTCAGTTCCCCCAAAAAATGTTCAATAATTTCGATCCTATTCATTGAACTTAAAATCAATATTTAGGTTTGAGGCAGCAGCAGCAGTAGCAATAGTTGGGGCCGTATCCAGGCTACGCTCAGTGAACAGACAGGAACAATCTTTGGGCAGCAAAATTCTCAGAGCAGCAAAATAAAACTGGTACTCAACAAACATGTCAATATCTTTATTGCTTTATCATTATTAAAGTTTCGTCCTGTGTTGCACATCACTGCTCTATTAGGACCAAACCTTGCACTTCTGTTTTATCTGTTGTTTATTCAGTTAAGTTTAAATACTTGAATACTTGTTACAGAATAAAGCAAGAACACTAAATTAACTTTGGAATGAGTAAGCGAATTAGGAATAGACCTCACTGAACTCTGGGAATTCCCATTCGTGCTCTATCCCCTTCCTCAGTGAACTCAGAACACAATATACTCCACACAATGACATCTAAACAGAATACAGCCACAACACTCCCCTAGAGGGCCAGCTACGTAACTACCCCTACGAGACTGTTGAACACCATCTCTTTGAGTGCCCAAAACTCAGCGAGACTAGAAGAATGCTACTTCCTCCGAGACCAGAGAAGAGGAACATCTTGTACGGAGGAAAAGGATAACTTGTGAAAACAAGCAAACTTCACTACATGGCATTGGGCCAGAGGGAAAAAGCTCATGCGCCCCTGGATCGATAACAACAACAACCCCTTCCTTAGTAACCAACGAAGAGTTGCCGTGCTGATGATGCCATCTGAAATCTGAACAAGAGTTCACCTGTTTTCTCCTTGTGCATTGAAAATCGTCCAGACCCTGTGCTCGCTCCCAAAGAAATCATTCTCTATCATACATGCATGCTCTGTCTATTGTGGAGACCACGGGTCCTCAGACTGGATGAAAAAAAGCACTCCGACTTTGAAGGAAACCCCCCCCCCCCCTCCCAATTAGTCGACATCTATGACATGCTTTTTGGGTAGGCAATGGGTCTTTTTAGAGGCTAGCCGTGAATCGGAAGGTCGTGGGTTCGCTCCCTAGAAGAACCAGACTTTTGTCAAAAATGACCTTGGCTCCCAGGTCGACCCAGCCTTGAGTGGGTATCGGGTGCAGTCCCGGGAAGTAGAAGCGGCCGGTGTGATGCTTACATCACCCATTTTGTGCCGATTGGTCTATAAAAAATATAGGTCTAGCCCTATATGCCGAAAGGCCTGGAGAAGGGTCTTTTACTTTATTTACTTTTTTATGGGTTTTTTCTTGTTTTCCCCATAATGGAGCCCCAGAACCTACACAGGAAATGAGACATTCAACACGCATCTTTAGATTTAATATTCCCAAACAATCTCTATAATGCAATGCTCTATATAGACCTTCAAAAACAAAGGATAAACTAGTGTAAATGCACAGAATTCATGAGGCAAAGAAAAAATACAGAGATGTCTGGCCAATGGTCTTATATATTATGAACATTCTGGCACAAAGCAAACAACAATTATTCAACAACAAACAAATAAAATTTAAATAGCGCAACAGATAATGAAATGGGAAAATTGAAGTGAGGAAGCGAGGACATTCAAGGAAACACCAACAACGATTGTTACAAAATGAGGCCTGAGGTGTCAGGCCAGATTCCATAAATGGTATTTTTAAAATCGCACAGGATAGACAAGAATGGAGGAATCAGCATCAAGTCCTATGTGAGTATAAACAGGAAGAAAGGATGATAATGACTCGTAACTATAGTCATATATATGTTTACATGTATTATTTAACATTACATTGTTAAACATAATATCCCATTCACAGCTGATATCACATTACAAATTCATCTTTAGATGTACTGTTCCAAAGTTTCTTCTCCTTCAGCATTCTCAGCCCACGAGGTTAACTGCAAAAATTTTGGCCAAACAAGATCACAAATGAAGAACTGAGAAGGAAAACAGAATGTGCATCACTGGCAAATGTTATCAAAGTTGAGCTGAGTTGAGTCAAGAATTGACATCACAGCACTGGGGGCATTACCATGCATTACCCGTCCTCATCTTCAGCAGCCAGCGCAGAGTTCCAGTGCTGATGGAACCGGTCACAATCTGGTTTGTTATCAAAGTAAGACGATGGAGATGGCTTGGACATGTTTGCAGAATGCCTTGTGACACTCTGGTAAAAACAGCTCTCCGGTGGACAGCAGATGGGAAAAGGAGACGCGGACAACCTAAGGAAACCTGGAGACGGACAACAGAACAGGAAATGAAGGAATGTAAACTGACATAGGATACCAGAAAAGCAGCAGACCGGCAGCAATGGAGATCACGTGTGAATGCCTTATGTGTCAACAGCGACATAAAGAGGATATAGATAGAGAAGGTTTACTGCAGCAGATATCACCAACCTTCATATCATCTCTGTCACTGGTTGTCTCTTTTCAGTGACTCCAAAAGTTTGTAGTTAGTGCATTAACTCTTCAATATCTTCTTGGTCTACCTTGTGATCTACTCCCATTTCATTCTTCTGTGTACAGTGTGTGTTTCTCTGAATGCCCCAACCAAAGTAACAGTCTCTTAGCCCTCATGACGGCAGTCAATGGTAGTGATTTCAGTGACAGGGATCTCTGTGGAGCACTATCTGGTCTAGTCTTGACATAATGTCCAAACTACCTGATCTGTTGTTCCTTGGTGCTCCGTTATTGCAACAACAACAACAACAAAAACACCATAGATACCTATGGCTGTTGTCCAGTGTTGCCACTTTTCTTTGACAAAAAACATCCAAAACGGAGTAAAAAAATATCTAAAAACTAAAACATCCAAATTTGCGTGGAAAACGCCTAGAAAAAACATCCAAATGGAAAGAGTCACACATTACATAGCAATTGATATGACTTACCCTACAGAATCATGTCCTCATCTTTACTGATGTCTGCCTCACAAGATCCACAGGATAAACTGAGCTTGGATGATGAAGTTGAAGCTTCAGATCCAAAATGACCTTGGTATGCTTTAGCTGTTCCAGTTTCTTTTAATACCTAATCAGGGAGCTGATAAGTGGAACAGCCTTTTCCTACTCTTATCAGGCAAAATTTTATTGTCAAGATAGCATCCTGTTTCTTAGTTAGATTTGATAAATTCACTCAAAATAAAAAACATCTACCATCTAAACGTCAAAAACGCCATCTAAATGCAAGGAAAAACATCTAAATCTGGATGTAAAACATCCAAAGTGGCAACACTGCTGTTGTCTTTTTTTTTTTTTTTAAACTGTCCCAGTTCGCAGTCTTTGCAAAGCCAACAGCAGATGTGCATGAAGCAGGCATAAAAGTGCCGGAAACAAATTTCTACCACTAAAATTACAGTTCACCGTCAATAAAAGCAGCCGGTTACAACAAATCAGCAGCGCCTAAAAAGAGAGTAATACTTCCCGTCCTTTTTAGGATGAAATTTTTCCTTATTGGAAGCCCTACTCTGGCTCTTGCCAGGGGCCGCAATATAGCCCGGCCATAAATATGGCCTGAAGGCTGAACACGGTTTCTGGGACCTCTCCACGGTGATCCCCACTTTGTGTAATTGGGTGTTTATCGCTTGTGTGATGTCTTGGTGGGGTAGAAAGTCAGTTAGTCGGACAAATCAGCAGTTGCCCCTGCACTGTCACATAATGCCATGTCTGTGGCAACACAAAATGTCATTTTCTGCATCAGCACGTGACAACCAAACCATGTTGGGCAGTTGAAAAACATTCCAAATAAAATATCTGCAGCTTATAATGCCAGACCATGCACTCAGCTCGGTAGCTGGGTTAGGGAACTGTATAATATCCATCCACAAATGAGGAAAATGGCAAAGATAACAGTGGCTAGAAACAACAAAGTTGCTGAGACTAAAACAATCGGCCTGCCTATCTGCCACATATATACAAACACAGATAAATATAAAATGATGACGTAACATTCTACATACACCTCTACAACCAAATCAACATATAAGTGTGACATATAACTTAAGAGAAAACTCAGTAGCTGGGTGACAAAACTATATAATTTCTGCACACATATGAGAAAATCTGGAAAGATAACCGTGGCCAGAAACAAACAGCTTGCCAAGACTAAAACAATCTGTATGCCCATCTACCTGATATATTGATTTCCGATCAAGACGGCGAGGCTAGGGGATGTTTATTTTCGGTCAGCATCAAATCGGGGTCAGTTCGGACATCCTAGGGTTGAAATAGTGTTAAACTAGTTTGAATGTGATAGTCTAGATCGAATGTGACATTCTAGGAAATGTGAAAACACTGTGACTGGTCCAGCAAACTGACAGTGGCTTATTAAAGTGCTCGTAAAAAATAAAGAGATCTTACAATACGAAGCGAACAGAAGGGCCCGTTACAGAGATCTTTTCCTGCCCTGACGCCGCGAGACATTCCAGGAGTAGAAGAAAGAAGAAAATATATTTGTGTGTGGTCTATGTATATGTGTGTATACATATATTACCACTACGTAACATTCTACATACACCTCTACAATCAGATCAACATATAAATATCACATATTACCCCCTAGAGCAAACTTATGCTCTACAACACAGCTAAAGGCTGCAAATTTCAAATCGCACTAAAAATTTGAACAAGTACAATGGAAGCACTTTACTGTAAGAGAATCACTTCTTCTTCCGTATCATACACTCTCAGAAAGATGTATATAACCAAGAGTGTTGACAACTAGCATGTGCGACCACAATTCTCTACATAATTATCTACAAGTATACATTCATTCTTGTGTGAAGCAGATATCTATTCTAAAAACAAAGTCACACACCTGTAGGAATCCCCCCCCCCCCCCCCCCCCCCCCCCCAAAAACCCTTTAACAAATGAAATGTAACTACACGTCTCAAGAACTGGTCTCTGCAAACATGGTAATATATTGGCATCTATGGAAATGTGTCACAACAAAAAGTGACTAGATTTAGCTCTCTCATTGTCAACGAGCTCAACTCGCGCTCATTTGTTACTCTTTGTAAGGCTGATATTTCTTTACTTCTTCTACCCCATTCTTCTGTGATGTTAATCCCTTCATTTCATTTGTTACCTTAACATTTTCTATCACAAAGCTGTATATATCAGCTCTATGAAACCAAATGTGAAATTAGCCTAGAAAACTACAACAGCCACACACACACACACACAAATGTTGGAGTTGGTTCTGCAATGTCCTGTTAAGGATACGCATCTAACTAGCTATGATACTAAAACTTGTTGCTCAAGATACAAAAACTTAAGCACAGACATAGGCTGAATTCAAAACTATCTGGCACTGAAACAGTTAGTACTCTCAGGGCAGGCGACAGGGTTAATTTTCCTAACCCAGAGAATTAACATGACACACATGAACTGTCCGAGGGACAGTGTTTCTCTCTCTCTCTCTCTCTCTCTGCATGCATGCATGCAGGTACATGTGCGCACGTGGGTGAGTGTGCTTGTCTACACAATGGAAGTCAGCTGGAGTGGATATGTGTATCCAGCACTGAAAATACTAAGTGGTGAGGCTACAGTCTCTTCCATGGTGTGACTCTTGAACAATTGTTCTGAAAGCCAAGCTATAGGAATAGTCACCTGGGAACTTAGCATAAGATGAGGCACAGTTACTGTTGTGGGACATCATTAGACAATCTGGAGCAATTATAATTTTTTGTTTCCACACAAATGAGAACAGAGCATTGTGATACCATGAAATATATACATATAGCATAACATTTCATTATCTCCATCTGCCCCAATCAGTGCACAGATACCATGAAATATATACGTATAGAATAACATATTATCTCATTCAGTGCACAATGTGTGAGCCACAATTGCCAGCACATATCAAGCAATGCATGGTGTGTTATGATTTCACTTGCATCTGGCCTGAGCATAATAACAAAATCTGGCAAGGTATTTGAATAAGCAGCATTCTAAATGCTGCCTCTCTGACAGTAAAAAGGCCTGCTTTTTCACTATGGTTATTGTCCTTTTTTAAGCATCTTATGCAAAATCTTCTGGGAATAAAAGCGTCAATCGCACACACAAAAAGATGATCATTTTTGTAAGGCTGTTGTTCTTAATGCCATTACTCCATATTTTCTAAGGTCTTCCACTCGCTCTATAGCCGTTGTAACGTTTTAGTGTGGCTTGCTGTGGCAGATGGTACCAGGGCATTCTTGTTAGGTGTCCAAACCACTTCATTTGTTGTTCTTTGATGACTTCTAAGACTGGCTTTTAATCCTAGCATTCGTCTGATTTCGTGATTTTATATTCTGTCTTTCCTTGAAACTCCCGCAGCTTTTCTAAGGCATTTCATCTCTGTTGTCACAATTTTACGTTCACTGGAGGATGTAAGTGTCCATGTTTGGCACTGATACTAAGTTTACTCAGGTGTCAAAATGTTGAAAATGGGGTTATCATCACAACCTGAGCCCCAGCACAGAAAAACCATTACTACAGTACAACTGGCAGGTGAATGATATGCCATTTACTAGGCTGCTGTGTGACAGATTCGGTCCGTGAATCACCAGCTGTAACAGTCCTGCCTTAGATAAACATGCTTTCACGATGCTATTTATTCATCTCTTGATGCTTTCTTTCCATTTGTATCACTGTCTGTCTCTTGCTTTCGATCTTTCTCTTCAGTGTGGTTTTTAAGAGCGTTTGTGGCTAAGGCCTTGTGAATGCAGTTTATAATGTCAAGATACCTGGTTTAATTCCAGCTGCAGGCAACTCAGCAGCAAAGTGCCTTCTGTTGATTTCGATAATGGTATCCAGAACTAAACGTCCAGAAAGCAATGACAAACAACCGAACATAGTGTTGCCTAGTAAAATCACGAACAACCAAAACTAAAGCAATGACAAACAACCGAACATAGTGTTGCCTGGCAAAATCATGAACAGCCAAACCAATATAGGGGTAGGTTCTGCAATATCCTGCAAAGGATACGCAGCTAGCTTTAACAGTTTTTATAACAGTGTTATGTTTTTTATTTTGGCTAACATATTTTATTAGTCTTTTTCTCTTTCGCAACTTCTCTTTCCTTTCTAGTTTCTTTAGAACCTTTGTATTTGACTTTTTGTTGTGTCCATGAAATATGACCTATTTTCTAAACATGTTTTTTCTAAGAATAAAACGATGTTGGTACACACTATGAAGTATTTATTACAGTTGTGCTGGAAAACAAATTATGCCTTGAGAAAAAAAAGGTGTCGGTACTGTGTTCTTATCATACTGCCAGAAAAAAAATACCTGCCTATTCTTCTGTTTATCCATATCTCTAGAGACTCCATACAATTTTCAATACATCATATTATATAACATAAATCTATCATAAGTGAAGCAAAGAACAAATTCGTTATCATGGAATATACTCTGCACTCTGATTACTTCAGATACAGCTGATCACACAGCATCCACTAGCCTTCCCATACAGCCGATCAAACAGCATCCATTAGCTCTTCACATACAGCCGATCAAACAGCATCCATTAGCTCTTTCCATACAGCCAATCAAACAGCATCCACTAGCTTTCATAGAACATTTTCGCAAGTTGATATCGTATTGAGAAAGCCAGACAGCTGCAGACAATCTGTAGACATTTAGAAAAATATGTCACAATTTTGCATACAATTTTGAGTCAAAACAAAAACATAGCTGTATTCTGTTTCTGTACATTAAAGATTTGTGTGTGTGCTCAGTAAGTGTTTCGGCTTGGTGTGTTTAGAGGTAAGTAGACTGTCACAGGCCTATACAGCGAGTCAGGACAGTGAACTAGGTCTCTGACACTGCGCAAAGACAACCTGAACACTGGGTGTAGTCGACCTGAACACTGGGCGTAGACAACCCGAATACTGGGGCATAGGAAACCTGAACACCGGGGCATAGGAAACCTGAATACTGGGGCATAGGAAACCTGAACACTGGGGCATAGGAAACCTGAACACTTGGGCATAGGAAACCTGAACACTGGGGCATAGGAAACCTGAACACTGGGGCATAGGCAACCTGAATACTGGGGCATAGGAAACCTGAATACTGGGGCATAGGAAACCTGAATACTGGGGCATAGGAAACCTGAATACTGGGGCATAGGAAACCTGAACACTTGGGCATAGGAAGCCTGAAAACTGGGGCATAGGAAACCTGAACACTGGGGCATAGGCAACCTGAACACTGGGGCATAGGCAACCTGAACACTGGGGCATAGGAAGCCTGAATACTGGGGCATAGGAAACCTGAATACTGGGGCATAGGAAACCTGAATACTGGGGCATAGGAAACCTGAATACTGGGGCATAGGAAACCTGAATACTGGGGCATAGGAAACCTGAACACTGGGGCATAGGAAGCCTGAAAACTGGGGCATAGGCAACCTGAACACTGGGGCATAGGCAACCTGAACACTGGGGCATAGGCAACCTGAACACTGGGGCATAGGAAACCTGAATACTGGGGCATAGGAAACCTGAATACTGGGGCATAGGAAACCTGAATACTGGGGCATAGGAAACCTGAATACTGGGGCAAAGGAAACCAGAATACTGGGGCATAGGAAACCTGAACCCTGGGGCATAGGAAACCTGAACCCTGGGGCATAGGAAACCTGAACCCTGGGGTATAGGAAACCTGAACACTGGGGCATAGGAAACCTGAACACTGGGGCATAGGAAACCTGAATACTGGGGCATAGGAAACCTGAATACTGGGGCATAGGAAACCTGAATACTGGGGCATAGGAAACCAGAATACTGGGGCATAGGAAACCTGAACCTTGGGGCATAGGAAACCTGAACACTGGGGCATAGGAAACCTGAATACTGGGGCATAGGAAACCTGAACACTGGGGCATAGGAAACCTGAATACTGGGGCATAGGAAACCTGAATACTGGGGCATAGGAAACCTGAATACTGGGGCATAGGAAACCAGAATACTGGGGCATAGGAAACCTGAACCCTGGGGCATAGGAAACCTGAACCCTGGGGCATAGGAAACCTGAACCCTGGGGTATAGGAAACCTGAACACTGGGGCATAGGAAACCTGAACCCTGGGGCATAGGAAACCTGAACCCTGGGGCATAGGAAACCTGAACACTTGGGCATAGGAAACCTGAACCCTGGGGCATAGGAAACCAGAATACTGGGGCATAGGAAACCTGAACCCTGGGGCATAGAAAACCTGAACACTGGGGCTTAGGTAAAATTATTTCAGTCTTCCAGTTGATTCACAACCAGCCATCCAATTAACTAGTCAACCAGTCAGTTAATTAATCAATCCTAAATCAGCCATCCGATCCACCAGGTAATTAACCAACCATATACATTACCAATGAACCAAGCAAGACATCAATCAAACAACCAAACATAAACTACCCATAATTTGAATGACATGAAGAAGATCATACTTTCTTTTACTTTTAATACATGATGCCAAAAAAAAAATCTTGAGAACATAAATGAAGCAAACAAACCTGTATAAACAGCAATATAAGAACTAGTGTCCTCTCGTGGAGGGGCCCAAACAGTCTCAGAATAAAGTTGTTTAGTGTCAAGTTATTCACCTGAAAAGAATTTCAACCAAAAAAAAAAAAGAACAAGAAAAAACCAGTAAGGTAAATGATTCATATCTTTAACCTGAGTGGCTGAAAATAAACTGAATAAAGAGGAGACTTTGATTTTCTTCTTCTTATACAGTCTTCCAGTTGCGTGGTCTCAAGGCATGGTGTCCGCTTTAAGTGCTAGAGGTTCCGGGTTCAATGCCCAGTAAAGGCTGGGATTTTTTCCACGAGGACTTGGACTTCTAGTAATTCCCCCTGGTCTCTGGGTAGTGAGTTTGGATGCCCGTGTTGCGCATGTAAAAAAATCCCTTGGCAGTTGGGAATCGAAAAGATTAACCTAACGGCGCTGCCTGGGCAAAATTCGGAGTTAAAAATCTACCCAAAGCATTTCAAGATCCTCGCCGGTGCTACAGAGCCTGTGCACGGTGCTGAGCTTCTTCGAACTCAGACTTGAGTTAGAAGAAGAACGGAGCACTTATGGGTTACTACCCGTGTGCTATGATGGTTGATCCCTTGTTCAAAACCTCAAACCTCTTCCTATGCATGTTCACCGGTTCTAAACTCTGGCTGAAATTTCTGGTTGTTTATCCACCTCTGGATTGTTATCTTGTTCCAGAAACTGAGTGTTGCATGCAGGTCTATTTAACCAATCTGACTTATTTGTATGCAGACTGTTGGTTTCTCGCCTCTCAGGCAGATGCGCTTCAACTTCTAAAGTAGCCCCAAAACAGTTGAATCATAAGACATGCTTGTTGGGGAGGCAGTGCGTCTATTCTTGTTTTTCCAAAAACGGGAACCAATCCATCAAAGAGCAAGATACAAAATGCTGTGGCCATCTGACAAGAATGGCCTTGCAGACACACAAAAAAGTTATCTGGCATCATGTTGTTGACCTGAAAATGGTTCAGCAAAGAAGAGTAAATATATGGCAAATATTTCCATGGGGTCTTTGTGGGGAAGTAGTCAAGCCATTCGCCTCGCGCTCTGACATTTTACGGCTGCGTCATTTAATTCACGAGTTCACTTTTTACTGACACCACTGGGCAGCGCCACCAGAGCTACCATGTTCATGCTTTGTGTAATGCTCCTAGTAGGTGGCTAGCCATTCTGCGGAGAGAGAGAGAGAGAGAGAGAGAGAGAGAGAGAGAGAGAGAGAGAGCGAGAGTGAGAGAGAGAGAGAGAGAGCGAGAGAGAGAGAGAGAGAGTGAGAGAGAGAGAGAGTGAGAGAAAGAGCGAGAGAGAGAGAGCGCGAGAGAGAGAGCGAGAGAGAAAGAAAAAAAGAGAGAGAGAGAGCGAGAGAGAGAGAGAGAGAGAGGGAGAGAGAGAGCGAGAGAGAGAAGGAGATAGAGAGAGAGAGCGAGAGAGAGAGAGAGAGAGAGACCGAGAGAGAGAGAGAAAAGAGAGAGAGAGAGGGAGATAGAGAGAGGGAGAGAGAGAGAGCGAGAGAGAGAGGGAGATAGAGAGAGAGAGAGCGAGAGAGAGAGAAAAGAGAGAGAGAGAGAGACCGAAAGAGAGAGAAAAAAGAGAGGGAGATAGAGAGAGAGAGGGGGAGAGAGAGAGAGCAAGAGAGAGAGAGAGAGAAAGACAGAGACTGAGCCAGGCGGGAACAAACCCACTGCAATGAAGTCAATCCTCACAACTCTAACTGTAAATTACAGCGTTAAACAAAATGGAAAAAAAAAAAGAAGACGACACAAAACAGGTCACACTTTTCATTAGTTACTCTCTCCTCTTGAGCCTAATGCGGCGTATAGGGCAGAGGTCACAGCTCTCCATATCTGGCGGTTCGTTGCCACCTGATTTAGGTCTTGGACATTCGTAAGGCCCATGGTTGAGCCTTCCCTGACGATGGTTCTATGCAGAGTGTCTCTTGGTCTTCCCCGCTTTCTTTTCCCGTCCAGTGAGGGCTTGATGGGGGAGTCTTGATGGGGGGAGTCTTGATGGGGGGAGTCTTGATGGGAGAGTCTTGATGGGGGAGTCTTGATGGGGGGAGTCTTGATGGGGGGAATCTTGATGGGGGAGTCTTGATGGGGGAGTCTTGTCTTATCCATTCTGAGTGCATGGCCGATGTAGTTCCAGCGGCGCTTTCTTACAAAATCTGATACATTTTCTTGCTTGGTCTCTTGTCCTATTTGAGTATTGGATCTGAAACCTGTCCAGTGGTGATTCAGTATTCATCTAAGACATCTGTTCCCAAAATTGTCTAATTTTTGTCTATTCACTATTGAGCAACAAATGAGACATTTTGGGAATCCGCTAGTCCCAATTAAAATAGATTTTAAAAAGGGTCGGAAATTGTAGGGAAGAGAAGAAAAGGGGTAAGAGAACTTGATTTCTGCGTGCCTTTGTTTTAAATCTGGCTTATATGTATGCAGACTGCTGGTTTCTCACCTCTCAGCCTCATGCACTCTGACTTCAAAGGTAACTCCCTAAATAGCTGCCCGGTTCGGGAGGCAGAGGGTCCATTCATTTTTTTTTGGGGTGCTTTATTTTTAGCCGACCACAAATGATGTCGCAGGACAATCCAATATTTAAGAGGGTGGTAAGAGCGGGTTTTCTGCGTTTTCTGTTTTCAAGGCAAAGGTTTTCACACGTTTACCTAACCCTAAGCCTAACCAAAACTATACAAAATCTATCACTCCCTGAAATATTTGACTGTCCCGTGACCTGTGGATTTTCAATGTTTGTGGTCGACTAATAAGAAAGTACTTTTTTTTAAATACAAAAATAGTGCCCTGGGACCCACACAGGATCTCCCCAAGTATAAACGATTCTTTGCCTGAGCATAAATTATATTTTACCTGAGTGTAAATAATAGCATAATCAAGTGTAGATGATAGTTTACCTGGGTGCCACTGGTATCTCACCTGAGTGTAAATGGTATCATAATCAAGTGTAAATGATAGTCTACCTAGGTACCACTGGTACCTTACCTGTGTGTACATGCCATTTTCTCCAACTCCTGCCCGCACTGTGATGAGACGAAATAAAGAAAAGACACGAATGCACAATTGGCCAATGGGAGACAGACTGCCGGTCTTGTATGTGGTGCAGCTGATGTCCAGTTTTCCTGACTCCACATTTAGCCTGTTGAGACAGAATAGTCGTCACATTAAAAATATTAATCATTATTATCATCTCTTCTTCTTCATCTTCCTCCTTCTCTGTATCTTATTCTGTGGCTACTGCTTCCCTTGCCTGATTTTTTTATTGATTTTTTTCCATCAGCCTCTGTCTCTATCACTTTTTTTTTCTCCAGGCCATGCCCGCATGATGGGTAATGAACAGGCAGACAGATTGGGTGGGGAACTGATACATGACAAGGCTGATGTGGTAAAGGCCCTTTGGGAACGAGCAAATGAATCAGTAGAGAAACAAGATTATTATGGCCTGGAGAGAATGAGGCACCTGGGTGTAACCAGAGGGTCTGGCCGGCTCACTACACTCAGAGGAAAGGCAAGACGGACATATAATTAGATGGTGACCAGTACCATAAGTATTGGAACTCTGCACTGGCTGTTGAAGATGAGGACAGAGCATGCATGGGAATTCCCCAATGCTGTGATGTCAATTCCTAACTCAATTCAACTCAGCTCTATTACTTGTTCTTCTTCTTTCTTATTTTTTTTTTCTGAAATTTTATTCAGAACAGTCGTTATTTTAAATCTGTTAATCATCACTGCAGTCACTTCATTTTCTTTCTCTGTCATTTCTTCTCCTGCTCCTTCTCTGATTCTACTGCCTCAGCCTTTGTCTCTACTGCTTCTTTTTCTTATCTATGTTGTTTTTATCTTTCTTCTTCTTATCTTTCTTCTCCTTATCTGTTAAGCTTAACAATAATCACCAGATGAAGATACAGACACTACTGCTGTCATGCCATCTTCATCCGCTACTGCTTTTGCTGTGTCTATCTCTCACTGATTCTTTCTTTCTTCTTTCAGGACTTGACCTTCAGTCTGTGGGAGTAGAAAAATTGCTTCCCTGAACATTAATCCCCAGGCAGAGACATGGGCATTCCTGTTGTCACTTTTGTATCTCTCTCCTCTTCCTCTGCTTTTGCTTCTCATTATCGTCATGTGCTATTCTGGTAAGCATAGGCTGCCAAGTTTCGCCACCTCACACGATCACCAAAATCCAGGATTAATTCCATGTTTTCGTCTCGCCACATCCGTTTGGCCAAACCATCCAGGTATTTATTTCTTTGCCTTCCTCTTGCTCTCTTTTCATCAATCTTCCCAGTTGTTACTAAATCTTCTTCTTCTTCTTCTTTTGTCAAAATCTGCTTGTGCCGCTAGGCGTCGCAGTCTATCAGATGATCGGCAACCGAGCCAGGCTGCGCTCAGTCGCTTCATATGCCGTGATGTTATGAAGTCTCAAGTTGTCCGTGACTCCTTCAATCCGTCTTCTACTGTTACTAAATCCTCGCGTCAATTTCTTCTCACAATGGGTCCAAAAAACATTGACTATGTCTAATTAGTTTATGACTTTCAACTGTCTCGATGAAGCCCGCTTCATTTGTTTTCCTATCTTTCCATTATACTCTTTGCATTCTTCTCAGAAACCACATCTCAGCTGCGAGCAAAAGTTTTCCAGATTGTATACTTATTGTCCATGTTTCACATGCATATAACAACACAGGTTCTACATTGCACTTTAACACTCTTTTCCTCACTGTAATTAACACCTTCTTGTTGGTGAGAATCTTTTGCATCTTACTAAAGGCAAATTGTTGCCATGGTGATTCTTTTTCTGATTTATGCAAGGCATCTTGTATAAGATGTTATGATTGTTTCTAAATAGTTGTATCAATTAACTTGCTTAAGAAATTTGCTGATTGCTTGTATTTCACACTCTGGTATTTCTTTCTGCTTGTATTTCACACTCTGGTATTTCTTTCTGCTTGTATTTTACAATCTAGTATTTCTTTCTGCTTGTATTTTACAATCTGGTATTTCTTTCTGCTTGTATTTTACAATCTGGTATTTCTTTCTGCTTGTATTTCACACTTTGGTATTTCTTTCTGCTTGTATTTCACACTCTGGAATTTCTTTCTGCTTGTATTTCACACTCTGGTATTTCTTTCTGCTTGTATTTCACACTCTGGTATTTCTTCCTGCTTGTGTTTCACACTCTGGTATTTCTTCCTGCTTGTATTTCCCACTTTGGTATTTCTTTCTGCTTGTATTTCAAACTTTGGTTTTTCTTTCTGCTTGTATTTCACATTCTGGTATTTCTTTCAGCTTGTATTTCACACTCTGGTATTTCTTTCGGCTTGTATTTTACACTCTGGTATTTCTTTCTGCTTGTATTTCACACTCTGGTATTTCTTTCTGCTTGTATTTCACACTCTGGTATTTCTTTCTGCTTGTATTTCACACTTTGGTATTTCTTCCTGCTTGTGTTTCACACTCTGGTATTTCTTTCTGCTTGTATTTCACACTCTGGTATTTCTTTCTGCTTGTATTTCACACTTTGGTTTTTCTTTCTGCTTGTATTTCACATTCTGGTATTTCTTACTGCTTGTATTTCACACTCTGGTATTTCTTTCTGCTTGTATTTCACACTCTGGTATTTCTTTCATCTTGGTGATGACCATAATTTCCGTTTTCTTACAATTTAACTCCTTGTTTCTCATGTGAAATATCACTGCATCCACTAAACACTAGATATTATACAGTAGATTTAAACTGTCACTATACTGCTTCTGCTGACGCAGCATCTGTCTCTTCCGCTTCTTCTTCTTCTTGTATTTTCCTGATTAATGAGTCAGCGAAGGCTGATTGGGTGCTACACTCAAAATAAAACATCCCATGAAGCTATGGACAGTACTGCTGTCACTGCTTCATCTTCTTCTCTTTTATTCTTGCCTCTGTTCTTCATTATATTCTTATTCTTCATCTTGTCCTCGTTCTTCTTTTTTTCTTGATGTATGAATGAAATCATGCAAGAAGTGAGGGAGACTAGAAGGGCAGAATGGTAGATGGGCCTGCGTGCCCAATTCTTAACCCTCTGAAAATAAAGTTTGTTTGTTCGTTCGTTTTGAGAAGAGGCCAAATGATTAGAATGGCTTGGTACTAACTTGGTACAGAGAGCCACATCAAAGAAATATAATGGAAACAAAGGCAGGAAAAGACCACAGAAAAGTAGTAATTACTGCATCAAGAATAACTTAGAGAAATTAGGACCAACTTTTACAATGCAATCAAAAGAGCAACACACAGAAGTGGGAGAATAAGAACAGGTGTAAGAAGATGAGAAGGACAAAGATGATGATGAAATGGGCGAGGGAGGTAGAAAGAGGAGGAGGGAGACAAAATGAAAAAGCAGCAGCAGAAGGAGAAAAAGGAGAAGGAAGAAGATAAAAAGAAAAAACAAGAAGGAGAAGAAAAAGTAGAAGAAGAAGAAGAAGAAGAAGAAGAAGAAGAAGAAGAAGAAGAAGAAGAAGAAGAAGAAGAAGAAGAGAAGAAAGCAGAAGATGAACAGGATGAAGACGAAGAAGAAGAGGATGAGGAAGAAGAAGAAGTAAAACATACGACTCACCTAGGTAGCCGATGCCTGGGACACGGGATAAAATGGAACAACTGCGGGACAGAGTAGATGAAATTGATGACTTGTGGGATGAAGAACAGCAACATGGTCTTGCTGAAGTGGGACAGGATTCCCACAACCGCAAAGGTCATGCCAGAGAAATAGCAGTAGGTGTCCCCAACAAACACCCTGGAGGGGTACCTTTCAAAAAATGGGTAGATGGAAGAGACATGTAAGAAAAGTGCTGTTGCAATCAAACAAGAAACATCAATCATTATTTTTTTAACTTTTTTTTCAGACGTACATTTTTCTTCTGCCTTTGGCAAACTGCAGATTTTTCTAACTCTGACATCCTGAGTCTTTTTGTAATTCTTTGCAACATACTTTTTCTACCAAACATCATATTTTTTACCCTCTCTACAATACTCTGATGTTTTAACCAATCAATAGTGTTTTTCTAACCACCTCTGTGAAATAATCAGGTTCTTTTTCCTATCTCTTTCAACCTTGTGTAGACTGACCAGGGGTGGAAAAAGGGTCTTTTACTTACTTTTTATATATTTCCAAATATAGAAAAATTAAACAGATACAATCGTCATTACAAGCATCAACTCCAGAGGTGCAAATACCTGCTTTTCAGAAGTGCAGGACATGCAGTGAAATTTGTTTTCAATACAATGGCATTTCTCCTATATATAAATGACCCCTCTCCACACCCTTAGGCATATTGGGCATACAGTGCTAGAACTATGCTTCACAGACCAATCAGCACTTGTGGGTGATGTGGTCAACATTATACCAGCTGTCTTTTACTTCCCTGAACTTTCCTAGTACCCATTAAGGCTGGGTCAACCTGGGAATCGGTCAACATTATACCAGCTGTCTTTTACTTCCCTGAACTTTCCTAGTACCCATTAAGGCTGGGTCAACCTGGGAATCTGTCAACATTATACCAGCTGTCTTTTACTTCCCAGAACTTTCCTAGTACCCATTAAGGCTGGGTCAACCTGGGAATCGGTCAACATTATACCAGCTGTCTTTTACTTCCCTGAACTTTCCTAGTACCCGTTAGGGCTGGGTCAACCTGGGAATCAATTTAACAACAACAAAATCCACTCAATGCAGATTTCAACCCACGATCTTTGGGCATCTAGCTGCTCTATCATGGCGGCTCCCCTATCTATTTATCTATACACAGACACAACTGACTCTCTCTCTCCATATACATACATATATCTTCCTCCTTTTCTGTCTGTCTCCATATATATACATACACACACCTGTTTCTCTCTCTCTCTCTCTCTCTCTCTTAAACATCAACGCCCATACACACTGTCACATTTTTTTTTATTTCTTTTCATTGTCCATGCAACTGGTGCTGGTGGTCATGTCTATCCATAACAACCCAGGGGCTGAGGTGTCTCAAGGCATGGTGTCCGCCTCAAGTGCTGGAGGTCCCAGGTTTAAGTCCCGGTGAAGGCTGGGATTTTTTTCACATGGACATCTAGTAATTTCCCCTGGTCTCTGGGTAGTAAGATCGGACGCCCGCGTGTATTGTTAAGCACATAAAAAATCTCTTGGCAGTTGAAAATTGAAAAGAGTAGCCTAACGGCGCTGCCTGGACAAAATTAGGTGTTAAACAAATCTACTTAAAGTATTTCAGGATCCTCGCCAGTGCTACGGAGTTCATGCACTGTGCTGAGATTCTTCAGACTCAGGCTTGGGTTAGAAGTAGAACAGAGCATTTATGGGTTGCTACCCTCGTACCTTGATGTTGATCCTGTGTATCTTTATTTCTTAACATGCTGTTTCGTATACTTTCAATCAATACTGACACAGATGATCATAATAACCTTGAAGACAAACTGTTCAGCATCTTTTCTTTTGGTTTTCCTCTGTTTCGTCTTCCCTTCACCTTTCTACTGTTGTGATGTACTCCATAATATAAAGCATTGCCCAGTTATACATGAGAAGTCTGATTACTTCTACATGAAGACCTATCTCTCTCTCTCTCTCTCAAGCACACTTTAAATATGCACGTGAGAAATGACTAACCAGTTGTGTATGAGAAGAGCCAAACTGACCGCCAGAAATGGCATCATGAAGTAGACGGAGAAAACATGTCCCATCCTTTGCTCACCTGGTGACAGACAGAAGAACAAAATGCATAACAAAGAAATCTAACGGATTTAATACTTACATTCAAATGTATATTATACTTTCGTGGAGTTGATATCACCATCATTATCATCATCATCATGTAGCAGGTCCTTTACAGAACGTCGCTCTCATCACGGTCTGCCTGAAAGAAACTTGGTCGCTCGCAAGCTCTCCAGCCTCACGTACTTTCATACTCAAAGAGTCACTTATATCCTGTGCCCATTTTCGTGTCGGTCGGCCCCTGCCTCTCCTTCCTAGTACAATGCCTTCTGCTATTATTTTTTCCAATCCCTCGTGGCACTTGATATGATGACCAAAATATTTCAGCTTTCGAGGCAGGATGCTGTTTATCAGCCAATCTTCCTTGATGTTCAGATCTTTCAAGATGTCAGTATTTCTCCTCTTCTTTGCCCAAGATATTATTAGAATCTTTCTACAGCATTTCAACTGAAAAGCCCCTATTCTCTTTCTTAAGGACTGGGAGATGAGATATCACCTTGTAGGTTGAAAAACATAGAATAAACTCCTTATCACGTAGCAGGTTCTTTGCAAAATGTCACTCATATCTTCTTCTTTTTCTTCATTTTCAGTGGCTGTAAACTCCAGCAGAAAGTCCTGGATGTTCATACACTTCTGGACTTTGATCCTGTTCCAGGACTTAAATTTTGCACGCATATCCCTGTCACAGATCTGGCTTAGATGTGTGCACACTGTTGCCTCTCAGGCAGACCCCGACTTCAAAGAAACTAACTGTTCAGGCAAGGCACTCTAGAAAGACTCATTCGTCTTGTCCATTCTACTGTCTCTTGTATTATCCTATCCAAGATGCTGTTGAGTTCAGTAAATAGCTAACATTGTAGCACTCACCGTAACTCCTAGGTCGACCCAGCCTTGAGTGGGTACCAGGGGCAGACCCAGGAAGTAAAGGCAACCGGCATGATCTTGTGCTGATTGGTCTATAAAAACATAACCGTGGAAAGGGAGCTTTACTTTTTTCTTTTCTTATTGTAGCACCCAAGACTTCCCCATCTTCAGCAGCTAGCAAAGAGCTCCAATTCCGATGGTAGCAGCAGCAACAGTTTGACTGTATGCTGAATGTTGGCCAGAACCTTTGGACACTCCCTGTTGCACCATTCTCTCCAGACCACAATTATCAATTTGTGCTTCTCCACAGTTCATTCACTTCAAAAGGTCCTTAACCACATCTAACTTGTCATCCATCAATTTACCACCACACGGTGAAGAGCCAGCCAGTCTGTCTGCTTATTTCCCAACACACCTAAATTTTCTTGACAAAATATCCTAAAGGAGATGACTACTTGGAATCTCTGATGCAATGCTTGCCACTCTGCACGAAGAATACCTTTTGCTTACTCCATATACTTTGCAAATCTATTATAATCACAGCATGATGGTCAACTGGTTCTCAAGCCAGGAGAAGGCCTTTATCTCCATTTTCAAACTAGATTCTTTAGTATCAAATGCCAAGTTTTGTTGCACAAAGGGTCTTTAAACTGGAAATGTCTGGCCAAAAAGTGCAGCAAATATCACAGTCCCACCATGAACCTTAGTACAACCTTCCAACTGACCTTTTAAAGGCAAATACAAAAGACTTGCAAAAACATAAAGAGTTTTTTAAAAAAAAGTCATAGAATGTTAGTTATAGAGGAAAGACAAGCCGGACATACAGCCAGAGTTTGACTGGCACCATTACTATTGGAACTCTGCGCTGAAGATGGGGACAGAGCAAGTATGGAAATCCCTCAGGTAAATTCTTGACACAATTCAACTCAACTATGGAGTACCTACTAGACTAATACAAGCCGCCATCTAACATTAAGTCACTTCTGAATGTATTTGAATATTAGTGGAAACCCTATAGAAGGCAAGGGAGATACACATCATGTGACAATAATTTACAACAGTTTCAATGAAATAAGCCTTGTTTACCCGACATATTTTGTTGCCTTGTTAGTTAACTGAGCAATCATCCACATCAGAAAAGTCTATAAGTGCTTGAATCCCATCTTCAGTATGTTATGTTATGTTATCACAATTGATATCACGGCACATTGGGCATTCCCATGTGTGCTCAGTCCTCTGATGCAGCAGCCACTCCAAGGTACTTCTACTAACTGTTCCCGTGAGAGGTTAATCATAATGTCTTCTAGTGCTAACAAAGATTTACCTTGCATCTCAATGAAGTTGAAGATAAGAACAGAAAGACTGATGACACACGACTGTCCAACTTCTAGACCGTTGACTCCGGAGTGAATGTTGATAGCATTGGTGCAGAAGACAGCCAACATCCCCATGTACAGATAGTAGAGTGGTCCTGAAATACAGAAAACACCACACCCTCATCAAGAAATCAGAACTTAACATCGCTTTCACACTCTCATAAAACAATGTGTCAAAGGATCACCAGTTGCTGTCAGTTAGATGCAACAAACTGGTTCTGAAACACAGCAGACACCACACTCTCATCAAGAAGTCACAACTCATCATCCTAGCTCTCACACTCTCATAAAACATTCCTATAAATAAACAGAGGGGGGAACCTTTGAGGCCGTTAAATATTATGAATTAATCAAGTAACAGAAAGTGTATTGATCGGCACTCATAGAAAGAAGTAGAAAGATAGAAGAACACACTAGACAACATAAAAATCGAAAGCTATAGTTACCGTGCCGGGAATTGAACCTGTCACCTCCAGATGGCGTCTGCGCCTCGCCATGAATACAAGTGCACTAAGAACATGGTCAACTAGGCACCCCCTAGTCTGGAGGTGACAGGTACAATTCCCGGCACGGTAACTATAGCTTTCGATTTTTATGTTGTCTAGTGTGTTCTTCTATCTTTCTACTTCTTTCTATGAGCGCCGATCAATACACTTTCTGTTACTTGATTATCTCATAAAACAGCGTGTTGAAGGATCACAGTTGCTGTCAGTTAGATGCAACAAACTGGATGTTTGCATTTTTTTAAAGCCTATCCATTTAGTGAAATTATTTAAGTTGCAACTAGACATCAAGTTAGAACCAGACATCATTAAGTTAGAACCAGACATCAAGTTTGAACCAGACAACATCAAGTTAGAATTAGACAACATCAAGTTAGAACCAGACATTATCAAGCTAGAACCAGACATCAAGTTTGAACCAGACAACATCAAGTTAGAATTAGACAACATCAAGTTAGAACCAGATATCATCAAGCTAGAACCAGACATTATCAAGCTAGAACCAGACATCATCAAGCTAGAACCAGACATCTTCAAGCTAGAACCAGACATCTTCAAGCTAGAACCAGACATCATCAAGCTAGAACCAGACATCATCAAGCTAGAACCAGACAACATCAAGCTAGAACCAGACATCATCAAGCTAGAACCAGACATCATCAAGCTAGAACCAGACATCAAGCTAGAACCAGACATCATCGTTAGAACCAGACATCACCAAGCTAGAACCAGACATCATCAAGCTAGAACCAGACATCATCAAGCTAGAACAAGACATCCTCAAGCTAGAACCAGACATCATCAAGCTAGAACCAGACATCATCAAGCTAGAACCAGACATCATCAAGCTAGAACCAGACATTAAGCTAGAACCAGACAACATCAAGTTAGAATTAGACAACATCAAGCTAGAACCAGACATCATCAAGCTAGAACCAGACATTATCAAGCTAGAACCAGACATCAAGCTAGAACCAGACATCATCAAGTTAGAACCAGACATCATCGTTAGAACCAGACATCACCAAGCTAGAACCAGACATCATCAAGCTAGAACCAGACATCATCAAGCTAGAAACAGACATCATCAAGCGAGAACCAGACATCATCAAGCTAGAACAAGACATCCTCAAGCTAGAACCAGACATCATCAAGCTAGAACCAGACATCAAGTTAGAACCAGACATCATCAATTTATAACCATACATCATTAAGTTAGAACCAATCATTCATCGAGTTAGAACCAGACATCATCACATAAGAACTAGACAGAATCATATTAGAACTTGACATCAAGTCAGGACTAGGCTTGAACTGGTTATACTGATGATGATAATGGAGTATCACTCTAAAAAGCTTTGTACCAGTCTTTTGTCGGCTCTGTGGCTAAGTCGATGCGAACACTTCGCTTCGTAATGCCGGGATGCCGGGTTCGATCCCAGCTGCGGGCAATGCGCCTTACGTTGGTTTCGACAGTGGTATCAAGAAAGCCGACCGTCCAGAAAGCAATGGCAAACTACTGGACGTAATTTGCCTAGAGAAACCACACAACAGCCAGGGACTGTTAGGGTTGGTTCTGCAACCAGTCTTTTGCTGGAATTAAGTGTCATACTTTATGCCTTTAACACTGTTGATAAACAACTTACTGTCTCTAGTACTACACCTAGGTGTATGTACAGGATACACAATTAACAACTTACTGTCTCTAGTACTACACCTAGGTGTATGTACAGGATACACAATTAACAACTTACTGTCTCTAGTACTACACCTAGGTGTATGTACAGGATACACAATTAACAACTTACTGTCTCTAGTACTACACCTAGGTGTATGTACAGGATACACAATTAACAACTTACTGTCTCTAGTACTACACCTAAGTGTATGTACAGGATACACAATTAACAACATAATATTTTTAGTACTTCTTTCTTCTTCTTCTTCTTGTTCACCGGCTGTAAGTCGCGGTTGTTCGTCCAAAATGGACTTTTGGCTTTTACCTTGACCTGAGTTTTGCGTGTACATCCGTTTTACTGGCTTATTTGTTCGCAGTTCTCATTCCCCGCCTCTCCGGCAGATGTACTCCGACTTCGGAGGAAATTTTTAGTACTATACCCAAGTTTATGTAAAGGATACACAACCAACAACATACCATCTTTAGTAATATACCCAAGTTTATGTACAGGATACACAATTAACAACATACTGTCTTTAGTTCTATACCTAGGTTTAAGTCGAAACCAACGAGCCAGCGCAGTTGTTTCGGCATGATAACAGTTGTAGAGTTGATGTTGATGAAATAAACAGTGAGCAGAGGTAAGGAAGCCAGGGTTGGAAGCAGCAGCTTGTGGCGCCACCGCAGGTCCAGAACATCATCAGCAAATCCCAGAAACACCATGCAGCAAATGGACAACAGTGCCGCCAGGTAGTGGATATACTGCGGATAACAAGAGCATACAAGTCAGGGTGTTTTATTAATACCCTACCTCAAACAGGGGAAATCCACACGTCACAATTTTTGTAAACCATTATCGTGGGCTGTGTGGTCTTGAGGCATGGTGTCCACCTCATTGCTAAAGGTTCCCGGTTCAATCCCTAGTAAGAGCTTGGATTTTTTCACATGGACTTAGAGTTCTAGTAATTCCCCCTGGTCTCTGGGTAGTGAGATCGGACGCACGTGTGCATTGTTAAGCGTGTAAAAAATCCTTTTGCCTAGGCAAAATTTGTAGTTAGAAATTTACCTAAAGTATTTCAGGATCCTCACCGGTGCTACAGAGCCTGTGCTGAGCTTTTTTTAAACTCAGACTTGAGTTAGAAGAAGAACGAACAGAGCACTTATGGGTTACTACCCGTGTGTCATGATGTTGATCCGTTGTTCAAATCTCAAACCTCATATTTGAGTCTGGAAAACATTTTGTGCTCAATACCAAGGGAAACGTAAAGAAAAACAAACTTACCTCATGATGGGGAAATTTGCCTGGAGTGTTTACAGCCAGCTGTTTGTAAAATGGAATTGGCATGAAGAGAAACATGGTGGCCAGGAACACAGCACCACACACAACACCCAATGCTTCTGGGCTAAAGAAGAGAAAACAAAAGGCAGTAATAGTACAGGGTATCCTCAACTTACGACAGTTTCTTCTTCTTCTTCACTAGCTGTAAACTCCGAAGGAAAGTTATGGTTATTCGTCCACTTCTGGACTGCAGTCCTGTTTCAGAACCTGAGTGTTGTGTGCGCATCTGTTTGACAGATCTGACTCACCTGTGTGCAGACTGTTGGCCACTGAGTTAACCGTATGTGTCGATTCCTCCCCACCAAATATATGGTTGACACATTCCGTTTCTGGGGACAGCTTTTATCGAGTTTGTTCTCTAGACAGCTGCAGTCCCCTGCTAACGAGATTCTGTCTTCCTGGTTGGACCGCCGTGATCAAAACATTGTGAAGGCAGCGTGGTCGAGGCTGCCAAAACTATGGGTAATTATCCCGCTCCGACATAGCACAACCATAATATACGCTGCTCCCACGAAAAAAACATAGTATCCTGCCTTGGAAATGTGCACAAAATAGCAGTCCATGATTATGAAACAGAATAATCCGAGCGAACTGACAGCCAGCGAAAATAAACACCTCTGCTATCCGCCATTTTGAAAACAGAACATGCAGACTGTTGATTCCTTGCCTCTCAGGCAGATGCA
Source organism: Candidula unifasciata (assembly GCA_905116865.2). Classification (NCBI taxonomy): domain Eukaryota; kingdom Metazoa; phylum Mollusca; class Gastropoda; order Stylommatophora; family Geomitridae; genus Candidula; species Candidula unifasciata. Next base: position 95,309 of record CAJHNH020001565.1, on the reverse strand, counting down.
TTCCGGCTTTGAAGGAAGCTCCAAATTAGTCCACTCTTACGACATGCTTTTGGGTAGGCAGTGGGTTTATTCTTGTTTTCTCTTTAATACGGCCAGGGAACTCCCCCAGGGACGACAGAGTTTGATGCCGACTAACAGGTCGTAAGTCAAACTGGTCATGAATCAAACTGGTAGTCAGTTGAATTTATATTTTTCATCACTATTTTCATTCAAATAGGTTAAAAATAAAATTGTACATAAAAGACAAACATTCAGTCTATCAATGTATAATTACTAGAGAATGAATTGGTTTGGCCATTTAGTAAGAATGCAACTGGATCAGATTGCCTATAAGGCCTTTTACATTAGAACATCTGGAAGAAAGGCCAGAGGAAGACCCAGGAAAAAATGGATAGATGGAGTAGCTGAACACGGCCAGAAGATCCAGAAAACTGTCACTCAAATCACGCGAGAGGCTCAAAACAAATATTTTAAACCACGACACTGGGCTACAACCCAGTAAAAGTAAAGAAGACAATAGATAGAATGTATAATTACTGTACATAATGTTCTTCTTCTTCTTCTTCTTCACTTCCTCTTTTACCGCTGTGGGTGTCGAGGGAGATATAAGGTTCTGTTTCTAGCTCTTCTGGCTGCCTCGACCATAGGCACATCGTGCTGTTGTAGAGTTTCTCTGATGTTATCCTCCCATCTTGTTTTTGGTCTACCCCGTGCTCTACGTCCTTCTTCTCTTCCCATGTATGCTTTGTATGGTATGGTGTCACAAGGCATTCTCTCTAAGTGGGCAAACCATTTTACTTGCTGTCTTTGTATGTAATCCAGAATTGGTTCTGTGCCGACTTGTTCTCTTATGATCTCATTTCTGATCTTATCTCTTATGGTCACTCCTACAGCCCTTCTCAGACATCTCATTTCCGTGGTTACTAATTTTCTTTTATGGTTTGTTGTGAGTGACCATGTCTGGCACTGGTAGCACAGAGTTGGAATAAATATGCTTTGAATAAGATGTCTCTTTGTGCTGACTGGGATTGTCTTATGCTGTAAGAGGGGGGCTAGCTGTCCCAATACTTGGTTTGCTTTACTGCATCTAAGTACATAATGTTAAAAACAAATATGTACTCTCCTGCATCAGTTCCTGGAACTTTTCGGTTTTTTTATCGTACCAATGAAGTTATCTTTCTTTATTGACTATTGTTGTTGTGCGTGTGTGTGTTTTTTTTCATAACAGCAGCGGAATATCAAAAGCTACAGAGATCATAAGTGAAGATAAGATGTATTAGGACATTTAGGAGACATGGATAAACTGGCAATCTTGACAAGACTACAAGAACTTTATGTCTTAAGCGGTGTTGCCAGACATTAACTCTAGACAGACAGCCAAAGAAGGCACTTGAATTTAAGAGTGCAGGCACTTTGGGTCCTCCTGCCCTGCAAACATCTCCCGACTTCACCACTAGACTCATATGGACTCACACCAGCGGCGGCGAAACCAACGAAAATTGTTGCAGAAAAACAAATATCCTAACAGGTCCTCAGTCCTTCGAAAAATGCGGACTTCTCAGACTGCCTGCCGAGCGGCAAAACTAGGATCGGCTCCGTATAACGAAACAAATGCTCTAACTGGGTCTCAGCGATATGTTAATTACGGACCTGTTTCTGTGACTTTGCCGTACCGCTGACCGTAGCCCCCGCGTTGCTATGCGCGGATGGGGGCTAAACTAGATGGCTGAGACTCCCAAGCAGCAGCTACCGCATCTCCTGCAACTTCCTCCGATTTATTTGCTCATGAGTCCCAGGCATCTAGTTTAGCTTCCCATCCGTGCCACGCGTAGCGGCGTGGGGGATAGTATCGGCAGTTAGTGTAACCGCGTTTAGGGCATGCCGAAAAGTTTGAGGACAACAACGATGCTAATCTGCGTCGGGGCGCATGGTCTCCCCGCCATGTCGCTTTTATCATCTTTAATGTTGCATGTCTCAAAATTGTCAACGGTTGCTAGTATCGTCTGCAGAAACGCTTTAAAGTGTCAACGGTCTCTATTATTGTCTGCTACTAACGTCTGCAGTGTTGCGTCTCTTGAAATTGTCAGGTAATCCTAGTTTTGCCGCGATTTGTTCGTCGCCGGAAGTCTGCATATTTTTAATAGGACTGAGGCCCTGTTAGGATATTTGTTTAGCCGCCATAAATGCTGGGGTAGAAGTTCGGAGGAGAGCCAACCAATATATGTCTTTGTTTCTTGTTTTTACTGTCCCTTCTTCTGGTGTGGCTAAACAGTTCTCTTCATGTGTTAATTTCTTTCAAGACATCTTCATTGACATTACTTTTCATCTGTCCTCGGTGTACTGGTAAATGATCGTCTATAAAACTTAAACTAATCTCTACCACTTTCTTCCACGTATTATTTTTGCTGTCAGTGCTTTGCTAATAAGAGTGAAAGTCTATCTGTCCCGGCTGCACTGGTTTTTACAAATTGCACCCGTTGTAGATAACTAATAACCGCGAATATATTGTAATAATTAATTTGTACGTACACTTTTTTCTTCTCGTTCTGAACTGGCTTGTTCAGATCAATCCCATACAAATTCGCCTTGATGAACATATCAGAAAATTTCGGGATAATATTCAAACAAATTAAAAACGCTGCAGCCGACATGCAAGCGTTGATAGCGATCGTCAGAGAGCTGTCGCCGAACTCCATGTTCGAAGGACGATCTGATGCAATATTTCGTACCAGCTGTGGTAGATTCTGGGCGTTAAAAGTGAAAGTAGGCAGACGTCAACTTCCCACGTCGGCCATTTGTTGTGTTTCCGGGTGTTTCGTGTTTTTTATAGACTCTGCTGTATAAAATGTTTCACAAATGTTTTGAATTGAATCACAGCGGAACATTTTCACATTTCGGAACTATTCAAATTCAAAAACTGTTTTCAGTACTTTTTGGCATAATTTAAATACTCAAAATTTTAAAACAATAAATGGTGGTCCAAAGGACGTTGTGTATGGAAGCTCGCTCTCCTTTGAGATACGCCTAGCCATATCAAAGGGAGACAGAACAAACAGGAAACATAAAGAAAGAAGAAGGAAGACATGCACCAGTGACAACAGGACGAGCGGTTTGATTCGGATGGAAGCATCAAGCCCAGAAATGGCACAAACACTAAAATTCAATCACGAAAGTGACGCAAATAACCCAGACCACAAATATAGGCGGAGACTGCTAGTAGCCTAGGCTAGCTAGCAGCAGTCTGAACGTGGTCGAGCTTTTTTTTTTTTTTCTCAAAAGTACTTGGACGTTTGAATTGAATAACCCGGAACCCCTGCGGTGAGACAAAACAAACGTGAGAAATAATTTTCAAACACGATTTTTTTTTAAGCCAAAAGTCCAAGCGGACGATTAACCGGGACCTTCCGCCGGAATTCACAGCCGGTGAACGAAGAAGAACTTCTCTTCACTAACTTACTGAGCATTCGAACCTTGGTCACCATCATGAGAGCCCAGCTGCACATCTAGCAATCACAAAATCTATAGATTTTATGGAAGAATAGACCCACTGGTTTACTCAGGTACCCCTCAAGCATAGTAGCCCCACGTTGATCTGTGTATGTCAAGTGACTTGCTATAAATAAAATTGTCATTCCTATCAGTGGTTGTTGTCGTAGGGGCCTCAGCAGACTAGGTTACCCAGGGGCCCATTAATGCTGTTTTGATAGCTCTGGATTTACCCCCTCCCACCCACTTTTTTATAACCCTAGTAAGCTGGAAAAGGAGAAAGAGGAACGAACGAACGAACTTTATTTTCAAAGGGTCACAAATTGGGCACGCAGACCCGTCTTACATTCGGCCCTTCCAGTCAACCATCTTTCACACAGCAATTGTATATTACTAATAAAGCATGTTATGATCATATGACGATATGCATATTATGAATATTATAAAAGAACACAAAAGCATGAGTTGCAAAGTGCATGCAAAAACCCGCGCGTGCATACATACACCCACATACACACGCTCACCCACTCACTTACACACACATACATGCATACATACACACATACAGGCATACATACAAACATACATACATACACACAGGCATACATACACACAAACATACATACAAACTTACAGGCATACATTCATTCATACATACATAATACAGGCATACACACATACAAACATACAGTCATAAATACAGTCATGCATGGAGACACACACACGGACACTCCCACAGAGACACACACACTCAGACAAAAATACAGACACACACACACAGACACTTACATATAAACACACACAGGGAAACACACAGCACACATATTTACATTCGTGCTCACACACTGACACACACAGCACACACATACGCAGACAAACATGCAGACACATACATACAGCCACATAGACACACGCAGTCAAACACACACACACACTCAAATACAGGCAGACAAACCCATACTGACACCCACAGAGACAAACACGCAGAAGTACATACACATGCAAACACATAGAAATACACACGCAGACACATATATTCAGCACGCACAGACATATACTCTGACATGCAGACATATACAGACAACAAAGGGGCACACACAATACACACATAGACATGCACAGACAGACAGACACATGCTGATACATACACTCACGCAGACAGACATACAGACACCCACACACAGAGATACATACATACAGCCTCATAGACACACCCGCCGACAAAACACATAAACATACACAGGCAAACATGAAGACAAACACATACGGGGACACACACAGCCACAAACGAAGATATTCACACAGTCACATCAAATATGCAAAAAAACACCGAGACACATACAAGGCAAAGAGAGAAATGCCTAGAAGGCCTGACTAGACAGATAGGGGCCTTTTGGGTACAAGCAACGAGTCAGAAGGGAAATAAGATTATTATGGTCTAGAGAGAATGAGACACCTGGGTATAACCAGGGGTCTGGCCGGCTCACCACTCTCAGGGAAAAGGCAAGACGGACGGACATACAACCAGATTACGACCAGTACTGGAACTCTGCGCTGGCTGCCGAAGATGAGGATGAAGCACGAATGGGAATGCCCTGAGTGCTGTGACGTCAATTCTTGATTCACCTCTATCTCATGTACTTTCAATCAGTTCTGACATGGATGATCCCTCATGCCATTATATAAAACTGTCTAGCATATTATCTCTAGACCTCCCTCTGCCTCTTTTCCCCTCCAACTGTCCTGAATGTTGAATTTAGAATCGACATCACAGCACTTGGGACACTCGCATAAGTGCTCAGTCCCCATCTTCAGCAGCAAGCGAAGAGTTCTAGTTTAGATGGTACCAGTCCTACCGTCACGATGTACTTCGGGTTTCTTCTTCTCAAGAATGAAGATTGTCTGCTTCTGATGTGGGCCATCAGTTCTCTTAGTGAGAAGTTTCTTTCGAGACATTTTCTTTACTTTTTTTTTAGGTCCAGGATGTTATCATCTAAGAAAAAAAAAATTGCAGTACCGCCTGTAAGTACCACTTTTAAGGGTGGCGCATGGAGTTGTAAGCCTTAGGATTTAGGGCCGCAAAGCTAGTGCTGTCGCCATGGACTGTGCAGATTAGGACGTTAATTTTGTCAAAGACAGATTTCACCTTACTGGGTGTCGAACCCAGATATTCCCAGTGGAAGCCCGTAGTTTTAACCGCTCCTTCATCGTACGTCGATAAACCACATCTCTGGATGTACATGGCTCTTGAAAATTATCTTCCTCACCTCAGCTGACAAAGAAAGAATCATCATCATCATCATGTACCCTGCCAACTGGCGTAGGTGCTCATGCATGTCCACAGATCACGTCCCTCGTTTCCTGGAACAGCTCTCTTAATGATATCCATCCACGCCATTCTTTAAGCCCATCCAGCATCAGCTCTTTTTGTCTGCCTCTACCTCTCTTGCCACTGATCTTTCCGGTTGTCACAATGTTTACCAATGCCTCTATTCTCATTAAGTGGCCCCAAAAAAACAGTTTATCACCTTCTTATTGTTGTAAATAGAGATCTACTTTCATTAGCTTCTTTCAAACAGTCGTTAGTTACTCTGGTTGTCTAAAGTATTCGTAACATTCATCTCAGAAACCACATCTCTGTTGCTTCTAAATTCTGCTTAATTTGTTCATGGACATTCCTAGATTTGCTGCCATACAGCAGAACAGGTTCTATGTAAAATTGTAGCACTCTCTTTTAAAGATTACATTTAATATTCTTCCCCTTGTAAACTGCCACCTTTGCTTGCTTTCCCAAACTAGCTAAGGAGATTCACAAACATTAGGGATTCAGAGGTTCTCAACCATACGCAGTGGTGCAGCACCAGCACTCAAACTGGCCTATACCAGGGAAGTTGGGACCCAGACACTGAGGTCCCTTGATCAACCCCCCCCCCCCCCCCCCCCCTACAAAAGGTCTAAGCGGTCTTCATTTAACCACATATATAAATTTTCTTCAAAAGCATTTGTTTTTACATTTCGTGTTAATTCTCGGATGTGGTGAATTTCTTTTATTAAGAGCAATTTGTTTGTCCTCCGCCATTCTTTTTGCTTGAAATCTTATCTGGACAAGAGGAACTTTTGATAACAATAACTATTTCTTGGGTCCCTGATGAGTTCTCCTTATCAGGTCTGCAATGAATATTAATTTGCCATTCAGTAGTGTTATTATTATGCTCTTCAATTAGGATTCAGCTCCTTGAGGCCTCTCTGATTTAAAAAAAAAATTATTTTTCTGCCGGAGTTTACAGCTGCTGAACTCTACAAAGAAGAAGGTTAGCTACACCGGTAGGGTCAATATGACCCATAACTTAAAACAGTGCAGATCAGACAAGCAGAACTCCAGAAATGGTTATTCTTATTATCAGAAATTCCTCTTACCCAGATAGGAGTTTAAGCAAGATAAACTGCACTGTGTGTATTTTTCACCTTGAGCTGAGTCAATAATTGACATCACAGCACTCGGGGCATTCCCATGTGTGCTCCATCCTCACCCTCAGCAGCCAGCGCAGAGTTTTAATACTGATGGTACCGGTCACAATCTGGTTATTTTTCGCCTAATGTTTAATTATTATGGAGCCGCTGTGGTCAAGCAGCTAGACGCTTGCCTGCAAATTGGAAGGTCGCGGGTTCAGTTCCTGACAGGGGCTAGACTCTTTTTTTTTTAGAAATGACCTTGGTTTCCAGGTTGATCCAGCCTTGAGTGGGTACCAGGTGCAGTTCTGGGAAGTAAAGGTGGTCGGCGTGATGCTGACCACATCACCCACCAAGTGCCGTTTGGTTTATAAGATATAGGTCCATGCCTATATACCCAATAGGCTGAAAGGCATGGAAAAGGGTCCTTTACATGTTTAATAATTATACATACAAAGACTGAAAGACCTCACAACTCTAGTGCTACAGACTTTTAATTCAGGAAATACAGATTTAAAAAACAAAAAGATTATCAGACTGTACAAAAACTAAGTGGAAACATTTCTAAAAATACAACACATATCAGTCCAGGCAGAGGCACAGGTAAAAGTATGTACCATAGGATGATTGCTGGAATCTGCTGGCATCTGTCAGTGATTCACTCAAAAACTCCATTGTGAAGGTTCAGCTGTCCCAATTTTTTTTGGGGTGGGGGGGTGGGGGGGGGGGGGAGAGAATAGACCTACTGTCCCCTTAACGCGCATGTCGTAAAAGCAGACTAATTAGAGAGGTTCCGGTCACTGCTGGAGTGCATCTGCCTGAAAGGTGAAGAACCAAGTTTGCAGACACCAAAAAAAAAAAAAAGCTGAATCTGTTAAATGGATATGAACACAAAAGCTCAAGTTTTGGGAAAAGACTGTAGTACAGAAGTAGACGAACAACAAGAACTTTTGGCCAGAGTTTACTGCCAGTGACCGCGATGAAGAAGAATCATCACCACAAGCCTTGACAAATTGTGATGGTGATCAACAGTCCTGAAATAAGCCGATACTCCTGTCGCAATTATGTTACCTGACCTCTGGTCGTGTCTTCTCCTAGCTGTTTTTCCTTCAAATTTACCAGTTGTTACTAAGTTTTCGAGTTTACTTTTCAAAGAGTCGCCCTCTGATGTATGTATGTACATATAACAGTATACATATATAACCCATGCTTTTTTTAATATGTAAGTATTTCATACCGATACCCTTAAAGATATAAACATCTAGAAAAACTGGCTGGTAAATAGCATCTTGTCTTGGCAACTGTAAAACTCTAGCCATATCAAGCACCACGGTGGACTGAAAAAAAAAAAGATGTTCCGCACAGAATCTACTACCTGAAGACGGTGATGATTCATATTATGTATATTGTTATATGAATATGGGGGAAGGGGGCTGCCATAGTGTAGCAGTTAGATGCTCACCCTTAGATCGGACGGTCATGGGTTCGGTTCCAGGTGAAACAGTACTTTTGTTTTTAAAAAATGACCTCGGCTACAAGGCCGACCCATTTTTCAGTGGGTATTAGGTACAGTCCGAAGAAGTAAAGGTGGCCGGTGTGTCGCTGACCACATTACCCACCAAGTGACAACTGATTTATAAAATATAAGTCTAGCTCTATATGCCCAAAAGGTGTGGAAAAGGGTCTTTATATAAACATAACATACTTTACAGAGAGAATACACAGCCGTATGAAAGAAACAAGCATGTCGTAAAAGTTGACTAACCAGAGATCAGCTTAAATCGGAAGTGTTAGGCTGTTGGTCTAGATAAACCACAATATATATCAACTGCCCGTTTAGGGGCAAATGCAGCAGCAGAAGAATAATGTCAGTAATGTTTTTTTTTATTTCTTGACCCATAGTGTTCGAAAAAACTGCTCGGTAATCTTTCTTCCTCTTCTTTTGTTGTACTGTGGCTAGACGCAGACCTGTGGATTTGAAAAAAATTAGTAATGACCTTGGCCCCCAAGTGGACCCAGGCTTAAATGGGTCCCTGGTTAGCCCTGGCAAGTAAAGGTAGCAGGCGGTATGTTGACCACATCACCCACTGAGTTCCGACTGGGCTATAAAATATAGGACTAGCCCTATATGATCGAAGGCTTGGAAAAGAATCCTTTCCTGTACTGTTTACAGAACAGCTGCAAAATGTCCACCTTTTTGGCTGACACATCTGACAATTGTACACAAGGTTAGCCTTCCTTGTAACAATAAAATTCAAAACCTCAATTTTCTCCTTTAATCCGAACTGAGTTTTTAAAAGAAAAAAAGGACATTAAATCATTTAGGAATTCCCATACATGCCCCGTCCCCAGTTTGCTGCTGGGGCAGAGTTCTGATTCTTCTATTTAACGCTCTCAAGAAATGCATGATATGTTGATGGCTATTTTCAGTGAATCCCAACAATCACATAGGGTGATCTTTCACTTTTCACATTTGGTCAGAGAATGCTAGGGAAATCTGGCTTCCTGTGTTGCTGATTTTAGTCACTGTGCACTTACAAAAAAGTTATACATCTTGATTACTTATGTAATCATTCATAGTGGTTATTGAGTCTCTTGAAAATATATGCAAAAGCCTTCTGCGATTCAAAAAGACTGACTGAAACTGTTTTGGCTCATTTTCATATGCCAACGCACAAATGATTAACAGAGAAGAGTAACAATCATTAAATTACCCAAACTGTTTATATAAATTTAACGACAGTCAAACAATCTCTGTGTGAGTTTTATGACCCAATCTCGACAGGGAATAGGATGACTCACAGCCCCTTAAACAGGCTGTAAGCAGCGACTACTTGAAGGCTTCATGGTATCGGATGTGTTGGGCCGAAAGATGCAGATGCAGAAGCCTAAAAGTAAACCAGAACACAACATACTAAATGCTCTTTTAACCCTACTACCCAGAGAAGACTAAATCTGGTCACATCCGGTCATGACAGGGTTGTAAACGCCAATTTATTGGCCTTGCTCCACTATCTGTTCTCAAAAAGCGTATTCAAATTACACTGGTTCTGTGTGTGCTTGCAGTGTTTGTTAGGCCAGGATATAAACAAAGTAACTAAAAATAGCATTACAGGTGGTTTCCTTAGAACCCTAAAGATTTTTTACATGCCAAGTAAGCCCATAAGCCTCAGTGATGAAGGTTCACGGTCATAAGGAAACCACCTGTAATGCTATTTTTATTTTTTTGTTGTTCATATCCTGGCCTATTGTGAGTCGAAAAACATTTAAAGTCTCCAGCCAGTCAGTAGTCAGCAGCGTGTCCTTTGCAGAACCTTGATCTCATAACAACCCACCCAGAAAACTTCTCGATCACAAGCAAGATGTTCCGAGTCTTGATTCACCCATATTCTCTTTGGCTGTCCTCTTTCTCTCTTCTCAGAAATATACCCCTCCATTATTGTTCTCCAAACTTCCATGATGTTTTAAGTGACTAAAATATTTAAAAGTGTCCATAGATTTTAGTGACAGGTGTAAAATGGCTGTTTTTCCAAGGATTTTTTCTAGGGAATTCCAACGGGCTTCCAACTCTTTTTCTAAGCGAAAGGGTTATGGGTGAATTCAAAAGAAAAAAAACTGACAGTCAAAATAGTAGGGTTTAAACAAGATAAAAATTGTACAATGGGCATGTTCTCCAACACATCGAATAACTTCATTACATAAAAGTAAAAATCAATTTTTATGCCTTAGGCGCATTAGGCATTAAGGGAGAGCACCCATATTTTTACAGACCAATCGGCACTAGGTGGGTAATGTGGTCAGCATTGCGCTGGCCGTCTTTACTTTCCCAGGACATATATCCTGGTACCCATTTAAGACTGGGTCGGCCTGTGACGCCCCATACCATGATAAAAATCCACACAAACTTCATTACATAAATCATCAATAAATGCACTGCTATATGGGTGATGAATGAATAAATGAATCACAAACTGAAGTTACAACATACGTACAACAAACCTCAATCTTCAAATAGTTTTCCAGGTAAGAAATGCTTCTTCAGATTTCTTCCTCTTCTTCTTCGCATACACCAGCTGTAAACTCTGGGGGAAAGTTCTGGTTGTTCATCCACTTCTGGACTACAGTCCTGTTCCAGAACCTGAGTTTTGCTTGTGCATCCGTTGTTTTACAGATCTGACTCATTTGTATGCAGACTGCTGGTTCCTTGTCTCTCAGGCAGATGAACTTTGACTTCGAAGGAAGCTCCCTATTAATCTACTCTTATGACATGCGTTTGGGTAGGCAGTGGGTCTATTTTTGTTTCCTCTATAATAGGACCACACAGGAATCTAGAGATTTAAATTTCTTCTCTCTGCGATTGGTCTTAGATGCTTAGGTTATCCGTTGTGTTCGCTCCACAAACCGACACATCAGCAGCAAGTCTTGCTCAGGTGTTTCGAGTGCGGTTTGGCGGTGACACTGGATGGATTGTACAGCCTTGATTCTGTGCAAGCCTGTATTCAGTCTGCAGTGCCCTGTTCTTAGTTTAAAAATTAGAAATTTAAGTTTGGCCCTAGCTAAAAATTAAAAAGGAGCAGCTGGCCTAGTAGTGATAATCACGCATTCTCATGGTAATATTTTCTGTGGTTGAAGGGAGCAAAAATAAATATCCTAACCTGCACAGTTTCAGGTACAGCTCTAGCTATGCAGTCCTAAATTCTCAAGCTTAAAATCCCATGTCCTAACAGTTAACATTCACAAAAGACCCCCATCAGCAGACTCAACAGAAAACAACTTACAAATGATCTGAGAATTTAAAAAAAAAAAAAACTGCCACGAAGAAGAAATGCCCTTTAAAAAATGGTAGTATTGGCAGCAAAGACGTTTTCTTAAACAAGCACCATACATTTTTTAAATACAAAATAGTGACGAGGAAGTGACCTGCCAGGAACAGACAAGACCAACGCTCTTTCTATCATGAGCGCGTCTCTGCGGCAAAGTCGTCAAGCCATTTGCCTTGCGCTTTAAAGATTATGGGTTCGTGTCACGAATGCAAATTTTACAAATATCCCCGGGGAACATAATTGAAGCTATGGAGTTCGTGCTTTGTGCAATGCTCTTAGCAAACCATTCACCAGTTGTAAAATTTAGCGCAAATTTCTGGTTGTTCAAGGTGTATCTTAAAAATTACCCATATATACTACAATATAATTTTACAACAACCTCTGAGAAACAAGTCTTGTGTGGCCTACAACTGTTGCCTTGTTAATGGATAGATCATTTCATCGCACACCAGACAAGTTCATAAGCAACTGGCCCATCTTTATTATCTCCTTTAGCGTGTGGCGACTAATAACACCAGCTGTGTGTTGGTTCGCTACTCTTCTTTAACTACCTGTATAGTGTTCATGTCTGGCGACACCTCTTTTGACACGAAGTTCGTGTAATCTTGTCAAGGTTGCAGATTCACTTTTAGGTCAAGATGGTGATGGCCAGTGTTGTGTTTTCTAACTGCCACAAAATATGCATGATACAGACGAATAAAATTTATTATGTATATTTAGTGTTGTCCGAAAATAGCCTAGGAAATCCATTTAAAGATCTTCCCCAGTGCTACGGAGTTCATGCCTCTGAGCTGAAACCATCTTGAAAATATGTTCATCAGCGTGCAGCAGCCTTGACATCCAGCCTCAGGCGGCGTGACACTGTTGCCTTCTGCGGCCTGCAGTTGTTGCCTAGTACTGCATGTTGTTGCCTCGTGAGCTGTCAGCCCTTGGACTAGTGCTGGGGTCCGGACGCACCTCCGAGTGGTTAAGGCCACCTGTCAACTGTTGTTGGTACATCCCACCAATAATCCTAGGCAACTGCATATGCCCAATGGAGTACATGTTAGGCTCTTTAATCCCACTCCTCCCACTTCCCATATCTATGTTGTGAAGACTATGGGAATAAACTCCCGGTTCCTGCATCTCTATGTTCTGGCTGTCAGTGAGATCCATGCCGGCTCGTTGAGGCAGCAGTGCTGTTGGTGAGTGGATATATCCGGACTGCGTATGAATAACAGTGTCTGACCCACCTGCCTGATTTACTGTGCTTTGGCCTCCCGGTCGTTCTATGTTCAACGATGGATGCGGACTTTGAATCCTCTGTTGTCTAAGACTAAAATCATCATCATCATCAGATCTCTGGCTCAAGGAGAAGCTGCTTGTGCCTCTAATGGCCAAATCATTGAAGTTTCCACCTCCAGAAAAATCACGAGTCCTCACATTCGGAGTTAACATAGTCTTAACAGGGACGAACCTTTCCCCGATGGAGCTGTGCAGTGATGACTGCCGGTTGTAGTCACACACAGGCTTTGCTGGCAACTGACCCTGCCTTCGCAAAGGTTCACTGTCTGGCCCTGCTAATGGGTTAAGTTCATCGGAAGCTGGAACGGAGTTCTGTCTAAGTGCATTACCCATATCAGACTTGGAAACTTTATTCTGGAACTGACCATTTGAGTCTGGAGATAACTTGACCTGCAGACCTACCCAGTCATCAGTTTGCTTTGAATCTGAGCCCACGTCCTGATCCTTGCTAAGGCCACGACGCCCGCCATCCGAATGGAATCCTGCCTCGCCGCTGTCATTTCGTAAAAGGGTATATCTGTTTGTGACCGGACTGCTACTTCTGCCTGGGTCGATGGGGTCCATACTATCTTCATGTCCACTAGACTCGGGATCAAATCTGTCACTATCATCTGTGTGTTCCGAAGAAATTGACTCCTGACTGGGCGACCGCTGGGTGTTGTTTAGATCAACCGGATATGGGAATTTCCCATCTTTATAGTGAACCTCACCGACATGTTTAAACCCTTCATACAAAAGATCAGCGCTGTCCGGAGCTAAATCTGGGCTACTCTTAGCGTGAAGCTTAAGGTGTCGTTGCAGGCTATAGAGTCGTGGAAAACCACGACCACAAATGTGACATTTAAATGGCCGCTCTGACCCATGCACCGTCCGAACATGCAAAGTCAGGTTGGTGAAGCGGCGGAAAGCTTTCCCGCATTCGTGACAGGAATGAGGTCGTTCACCTGTGTGTATCAACATGTGTCGCGTCAGATGGTGCTGCCGGGTGAAGCCCATCTTACAGACGCCGCAGGCATAAGGCCGGCGCGTCCAGTCAAGCAAGTGGGCTTTGGGCACTGGGCCTCGAATGTGCAGCTTGACGTGACGCTGCATATGATACTTTCTGGTGAAGCCTTTCCCGCATATCTCACACCTGAACAAGCCATCCTCACTCAAACTGCTTCCTTGAAGAAGTGAACTATCATGAAACCGAGGATTTGGTATTTTGATGTCCATATATTTCTTCATATCAGTGTCAGAGATTGAAACCGCTTCACCAGGACTGGTGGAATTAAGCCGGCTGATTGTTTCCGGTAAATATTCAGTCGCTGATACAGCATTACTTGGTGTCAAATGATTGCCAGGTTGGCTTGCCTGACTATATTTCCCTTCCTGAGAAGTGTTGGATGATGACGCCATCGAAGAAAAATTATTTGGTGAATTAAATGACGAATGAACTAAATTCAAACTTTGATCCGTACTGTTTCTAGATGTCTGATTACCAGCTTGACAAGCAATATACTCCTCCACTTCCGGCTTTACGACAATACTAGGGTCAAGAACCCCCAGAGAATTATCATTCTTTCTGTCTGCATGACCGATCGTCATTTTCGGCGGACTCAAAAAGTGTCGACCAACTGGACTTTTGGCACTTTCTTTTTTGGTTGGGCTGAAATCTTCAGGAATAAGCTCGGACACATCAATAGCATTATTTTTGTCGTCTAAATCCTCATGTGCCAAGCTGTCATTCATCTTGGAGAGCGCGTGGGTCTTCATGTGGTAATTGAGGTGACAGCACTGGGAGAAAGCCAGCATACAGAGATTACAAACAAATGGTAAGGTGTTGCCGTATTCACGTCGATGCTGCTCGAAGGAGACTTCGCTGTTGAAAGTCCCACTACAAACATCGCAATGATGAGCATCAATTCGCCGGTGCGGGGTTGTCATGTGTTTCGCCAGACCATCCGAGCGGGAAAAAGACATGTTGCATTTGGTACAAGAATACGGTCTTACGTGAGTGTGGGTTAACATATGGCGGTTCAGAGTGTACTTTTCTGCAAATCCCCGTCCACAAACATCACACACATTTGTCTTTTCTTTCTTTTTGTGGTGACTTTTTTTCACCTCTTTCATCAGATCCTCACTAGTTGGGGTGGCACCAACACGAGTTAAATTTTGCAGTGATTGAGATGGCTTCTTTTTTAAACTGCCAGATTTTTGAGAACTTGGATTTTTGGTCAAAGAGGAATTGAAAGCTTTACCTCCGCTGACATTAGAACCACCACCACTACTGTCTATTGAATTACGATTATTATCACTGGATCCAGGACCATACAAAGTGTTGGTTATCGGCAGCTGGTTAGGATAGCTGCTGGCCAGGTTGGTGTTTGGAAAAACTGGCGGGTTTGGACTGGAGATGCCAGGAACGTTGCTTTTATCATCTCCAAGGATGAGTTTGGAGTAAATGTAGTCGTGGAAAGTCTCTCGGTTTTCATGGAAGTTGCCAGCGGCCAGCTCCTGAACTAAAGTGGGAACCATCCCAGCTGCTCCTAAGAATGCTTGTCCTAGATTGGCTGCCATCTTGATAGGACCAAACTGAGCTAAAGCTATGATGTGATCTCGACAAGTGACCAATCCTGTACTCGTACAGGGCAGACAGCTATTACTGGCTGTATCTATCTTCACTTCTGCTTAAAACCTGTTTGTAAAAAAAAAAAAAAAAAAACTGTATTTGCATGTGACTTAACTGACTAAGAATATCTTCTTCTTCATGTTCACCAGCAGAAAGTTCTGACTGTTTGTCCACTTCTGGACTGCAGTCCTGTTCCAGAAGCTGAGTGTTGCCTGTGCATCCATTTGACAGATCTGACTCATCTGTATGCAGACTGTTGGTTCCTTGCCTCTCAGGCAGATGCACTCTGACTTCTAAGGAAGCTCCCAATTAGTCAGCTCTTACGACATGCTTTTCGGTAGGCAGTGGGTCTATTCTCGTTTTCCTATAATAGGGCCCCGGAACCCACACAGGGTACTAAGAATATTTTTACAGGTCTCCTTCTTCTTCCTTCCCCTCACTAGGTGGCTGCGTGGTCTTAAGGCATGGTGTCCACCTCGAGTGTAAGTAGTTCCGGGTTCAATCCCCCCGGTAAGGACTTGGATTTTTTCATGTGGACTTGGACATCTAGTAATTCCCCCTGGTCTCTGGGTAGTGAGATCTGACGCCCGTGTGCATTGTTACGCACGTAAAAAAATCCATTGGCAGTTGGAAATCGAAAATAGTAGCCTAACGGCGCTGCCCCAGGCAAAATTTAGATTTAAATATCTACCCAAAAAGTATTTCAGGATCCTTGCCGGTACTACAGAGCCTGTGCACTATGCTGAACTTTTTCGGACTCAGACTTGAGTTAGAAAAAGAACGGAGCACTTAAGGCTACTACCCGTGAGCCATGATGTTGATCCGTTGTTCCAAAGTCAACATCTTGCCCTCACTATCCTAACTTTTTGAGTCCTAAACTGAAAATGCTCAGGAAGACAGAGACAGGTTGAGTACAAAGACAGTATCCCTAAGGTGGCAAAGATTGATAAAGATCACTTTCATTTTTGTTCCTGAGCTGGCAGGTGCTAGGAAATGAATAATAATTCAATTTATTTTACAAAACTTGATCCAGAAAAAATTTATTTCAGAAAAAAGGTAACAACATTTCTAACTCAGAGTTCACAACTGTATGTAAAAATGGATGCATAATTCAGAATTCATTAATACCACTATAGAGATTTTAGAAAGCCTTCAGAAATTTAATGACCGTATTCTAAATAATGAAATACCTTTCACTGAGCGAATGTCTTTTTCTGAAACACGTGCTGTTCGGTAGTGGGACCTTTGCTGAAGGTATCGCACGTGTTTGCGCTTGTTACTGAACAGCCAGAATCGAGTGACATAGATTTTATGACTTGTACGAAAATGCAAAAAATTTCAGGGACCGCCGATCCCTCGGGTAACTATGGCGCTCTCTAAATCATAATCCACAAAATGAGCATCCTAACAGGTTTGCAGGATGTGGGATGAAAGCTTAACAGAAAGATATAAAGTACGCTCAAGCTAGAAAATGTCAAATAACTAGTGAACTAAACATCCCTTGTAATAACAACAACAAAAAACGGAGGCTACAACTTGAAGTGGTTTATTTCACTGTAATAGAAGACAGCAATGCTTATGCATTGTCGCCTGCGTGATTAGGCAGTGGGTTCATTCTTTGTTTCTCCAAAATGGAGCTCCAGAACCCCAGCAGGGATAATTAATTTGTATAATGTATACTCCTGCAGTTTGTTACAACTAACAGTAATACATAACATTATTTTAATCTATGCAACAAAAAAGAACCAAAAGTAACTGACAAAATAAATGTCTAATATTAATTTCTGGCTATCCTCCGAATAACGGGCACAAAAGATGGTGGCCACAAAAACACCCTAACAGAGCCTCAGTCACGTGTCAATTGCACACTTCCGGCGACTTAATTTGCGGTTTTCCGGCGACTACCGAACCGCCGAGAAAATCCCCCACGCAGCGTGGATTGGGGCTAAACTAGATGGCTGGGGCTCATGAGCAGCAGCTTCCGCATCCCCTGCAGCTTTGCTCTGAGTCCTAGCCATCTAGTTTAGCCCCAATCTACGCCGCTCAGCGGTGGGCGCCGGAAAACCACTAATTAGGTCACCGAAAGTGCGCAATCGACACGTGACTGAGGCCATTTTTTGCCGCCATCTTTTGTGCCCGTTATTCGGAGGATAGCCTAATTTCTTTATTTCAAACTCTACATCCTAACTCTATAACTATAACTTGGGTTTAACAATATATTTTGTAAAATACTACTGGACTGGACTACTACTGGTACTACTGCTACCAGGACGAAGCAGCCCTTTGGCCGGGAAACAATAGGACAGGAATAATATAATACAATTATTAAAATAACAGACCAGGCTCAATAACAACTACAATGGCCAGTTATAAAACAGCAAATAAATAGTCCCTGGCATCACTCTAAAACTGAGACAGTCAACTGTCAACCACCAACACTCAAACAGATCTCAGTACACTGCCTTTTTTTTGATCATTTTATTTTTCGCATTTATTTCCTTTCCTCTCTGTTCATCATTTCCTTTTTCCTCTTGGTTATTTCCTGCTTCTTTGTTGTGTAGATTCCTGTTGTTTTATCTGTCAAAAATGACTTTGTTGGTCGAAAAGTTCCATTGCATTTGTTCACGACTCGCTCTACTCTTCGTTAAGAGCCCTGGTCATGCACTGCTGTTTTCATCATTCATTTTTCACTGTGACTGTCTCCTCGCCTCTGTCTGAAAATTCAGTTATCGAAATTTGGTTGCTTTACATATATTTTCCCCAATTCTTCGATTTTGCTAAGTTTCCTATTTCTGTTATCAAGTTTACTTAACCCAGAATGATATTCCCCCCGGTAAAATTAAATGAAATGAGAGAATTTGACAAAACAAACCCACCATAGTTGAAAATCCTTTGTGTTTGTAAAGAAATTCAATAAAACTAAGAAATAAAAAACCCGGAAAATCTGCTAGGGTCTCGTCGACTATTTCCGGAAGTAAGTCCGTAAAATGTATCGCATTTTTTAAATAAGAGTATAATAATGTAGGTATTTTTCCCGCATAGGGAGCCTCTTTATAGACGGATCGGAAGGTCGTGAGTTCGGGTCCTGGTGGAGGCGGAATTTTTTCCCACAATGATCTTAGCTTCTAGGTTGACCCAGCCTTGGGTGAGTACCAGGTACAGTCCTGGGAAGTAAAAACGGCCTGAGTGATGCTGCATCACCCACCAAGTGTGGCAGGTCTATAAATATATAGGTCTTGCCCTATTCGCCTGTAGGCGTGGAAAGGAAGGAGCCTTTACTTTTCCCCCGTGTAGGTTCATACCACGGCCGTCTATAGCTTATGCTACTTATACGTATCACTACAGAAAGCTGTAGCTCATACCATAAAAGGAATCCACACACCCCCAAAAAAAAGAAGTGGAACTAATCTGCTTCACATTATCAGAATCACAAACAACAAGTGAACGTTATGGCTAAAAAGCCTTCATCAGAAGGTGACACGAAGAGACAATGTTTTAAATAAGAATACACAAAATCACCTAACTGGGTCCTCTCTTTTAAATATCCATACGTCTGACCAGTTGAAGCTGTCGCCACCTCGTACAGAAATAGGCTCGGGGCTCTAACTGAAATTGCATGTTATGGGCATAAAGGTTCAGAATCGTAGCCTATCTGTAAATAATAACAACGTGCCAATCGTCCTTTTAGAGGTGAAGGCAGCAGAAACGTCCAGTGTTTAAGGTTTAAAATCAGAAAGATCGACTTCATTGCATCAGGTTTTATCCGATATAGCCCGGACTCTCCACAGAATCAATAGCTTCCTGCAGAGAGCGTCGCACAAGCATAACTCCGCAGCTTCGGTGACAACCCTCAGGAATCCCAGAAAAAGTTGCTTCTATTAACCACACCATGCAGTCCATGATACCAACCTACGACCTTCAGAACGCTAGGCGAAAGGCTTAACCATTTAGTGCCGACAACTCACTTGTGCCTTGCAAAGTAGTTTGCAATTCACTGATCAAAGTGTTAATGTTTTAACCTAAAGTTCTTTTTTTCACTTGTGTATACCTCAAGATAAACTCAGATCTGAAGCACCACAATAGGGTAATAGACTTACAAGACAGATAATAGACAGATATCCATCCAGGTGAGGAATGAATACCAGTCTAAAGCGCATAATCTCCGTTATTGGAGGACATTAAAGTGCATGGGTATTTACAACTCACTCTTCAGGCAGAACAGTTCAAGAAGCCAGCAGTGCCTTCTCCATGACTACCAACAGCATGACGAGGGAAGTGATGGCTGTGACACAAGCTTTCATGTGTCTAGGATCACAGAACTATTCCTGTGTGTGTGTGTGCTGAGTGATTCTTTGAACATGATCCGGCGACTCGAGGCAGTCTGGTTAGGCATACAGTGGGTTGGATCCTTGTAAAACTCTCCTGTGTGCTACCTTCATATTTGTCCAAGGGTATGCCGGATTTGTTGGTAATGAAAAAGCTGATAGACTGGCAGGTGCCGCATTTTTGAAGATGGCTGGCCCATGGATCATGCAGACATTGTCAATGCTCTTAGAGAGAGGATGTTCCGAGGATTTTTAAAGCAACATGTCCACATCACTCCTGACCATATGAGAATTGGGAGTAAAGATCGACACATGAGAAGCACACCGGAGGCACACAGAGTCTTGTCAACCAGCACAGGACTGGCGCGATTAACCGCGTGACGCTGATGAATATGTTGAGAGGTGAATCTGAGCACATATGGATGTGTCCAGAGTGATGTGAAGATAATCCAACTCATAACTCACACAAACATTCATTAACAGGTGCCTGCACATAATAAGGGAAATTAAATGGTAGGAGAGAATCCCTAATGTTGAGCTTTGGGAGTGAATTAATCAAGTACCAGTGGACCGTGAGGTGAAGAAAAGACGCTGGCGTTGGATAGGACACTTGTTGAGAAAACAGTAGAACAATATAACTAGAATAACTCTGCACTGGAACCCACAGGGGCACAGAAATAAAGGAAGACCAAAATACACATGGAGAAGAGAGATAGTGAAGTTAAAAAGAAGCAAGATGCAGAGGGCATGCAAAGAGCTACAAGCGATAGCAAAGGATAGAACAACTTGGTTGAGTTGGTTGTGAGGGCCTATGCTCCACTGGGTATTATAGAAAGGCAGAAGAAGAAGATGTACAAACATTCTGGACAACAACAACAAAAACCATCAAAAGTTTCTTGTTTGAGTCTTATCAAGTGATGCACACCACTTAAAACACTATTTTCTATGTTCCTTCTTCTTCTTCTTCTTCCGTTCGCTTGAAATAAAGTACCTATATCTGCAAGGTTGTCACCAGTATGAACTTCACTGTCCTTTGTAATTCACTCAGCGACCCATAAAGTTTGACTTGCACCCATGTTTCTCTTGGCTATCTATGTTCCAAAACTTGCTCTGTGAGTTAAAATTACATCTCAGGCTGTTGTAAACAAGCAGAAACAACCATTAAGCAAACAGATCTAGCAACTGCAACATGTCACAAAGCAAATCTTTAATGATGAAAAGATTAACATAATATAAAGAACAATAAGGCTCCAAACATTCAGACTAACAAACACTTTTACAGGTACACAACCAAATAACTGAGGTCCAACAGTTTTTTCCCCAAGTATCCAGAAACCATGAGTTGTTAACCATTTGGCTCGTAACTATGGTAATCGCAACCCTTCGGCCATGATTCCATGATAGATACCATACATCTGGGAGAAATGTGGCTTTTCTGCCTACACCTGGGCGTGAACCCGGACCACAAGGAGTTTGTCGACCAGTCGCCACAAAGTCAGCTTTAACCAACTATACTAGTGAGCCGGTTAAGCATGTTATACTACATTGTATTTAGATCTCATGCCCAGGCATGCTGAGTCCTTCCCTGCAGCAGCCATCCCAAGGTACTGAGAGATACTGATTGCTCCCATGAGAGTCTCCACGAGTGGCTTCTGGGACCCAAATATGGGGAAAACAAGAATAGACACACTGCCTAGCCAAACGCATGCCGTATCATCATCAACATCAGGTGCCTTGCCGACTGGCGTGGGCGATCATGCCTCTCCATAATCTGCGATCTCTTGCAGCATGTATCATGTGCTGACCCACCTCCATGCTATGCAACGAGACTGTCAAGCATCTTCTCTAGTTGTCTTCCTCTACCTCTCCTTTCACAGATCTTTCCAGTGGTCACAATATGTTATATTTTCCCTCTTCTCATAACATGGCCGAAAAATGATGACTGTCTCCTTCTGATGTCTGTGATAAAATGTCTTCAGGTTCCCGCCTCTATCAAAACCTATTGGGTGCTTTTTGTGTGGCTGTCCAAGGTATTCTAAGCATTCTTCTGTAAAACCATATCTCCGAGGCCTCAAGAAATTGTTTGGCCTGCCTACCGATTGTCCAGGATTGGTCGTCAAATTGGGAGCTTCCTTCAAAGTCAGAGTGCATCTGCCTGAGCAGCAAAGAACCAACCTTTTTAAAAGCATGCCGTAAAGGTCGACAGATTGGGGGCTTCCTTCAAGTGCATCTGCTTGAGCGGCAAGGAACCAACAATCTGCATACAAATAAGCTAGATCTGTAAAACAGATGTGCACACAACATTCAAAGGTTATGGATCAAAACCAAAATCTAGAGCTGAACAAACAACCAGAACTTTCAATCAGATGTTACTGCCAGTTAACACGAAGAAGCTTCCATGAGAAGTTGATTACACTGTCTCCAATCTTGACCTCGGAGATGGCACAGATCTGTTTCATCAGGCTTCACTTAAACAACTGTTTTAACAGTTAAGCATATCTTAAAAAGGTAAAAAGGTAAAGATAAAGTCGAGAGATGTGAACCAGTGTCACTGCACACGTCTATAAACCTAAGTGCTCTGCCACCAGTACAGACAGCTGATAAGAAACTGTCCGCCTGTGTCGCCGTCCGCACGCAACTCCATAGCTACAGTGATGTTCCTCCATTTACCCCAGAGTGTTAACTCTGGTACCCATTACCTGGGTGACCCCGGTTCTTACTTAACACAATTCTTACCACATTTGCAATCCACCTTACCCACTCATTACTGTCTTATTTACTTATTCGCTGTTATGAAGACAAACATTTATGACAGACGGACTGAATGACCTGACACAAATTTGGGCACTCCGCCAAATAACGGCCCCAAATTATCTAGCTCAAAATCGTACCCTTACAGGGCCTCAATGATATGAAAAATTAGGATGGATTTATTTCCGGTAAATATGGCAGTCAGCCCATCAGCTCTGACACAGATCAGCAATAATGTTCTACTGACTGATGAACTGGCAGCTGTAGAGGTTAGACCTGCCGACTTATATATATTAATGAATAATAAACTCTAGTGGTTGTAATGGCTTGCTACACACATATTAATACGAAACAGTAGAATGTTCTTGTTGCAGGCGTCCAATATCATTAGTTTGGTGGTTGGACTGTTGTGACAGATTCTCGTGGCAGTGTTAGGGTTAGGGCTAACCCTAGCACCCAAACAAGTGAAGGGTTTTGAATGCAACTCAAACGGAAGCAATTATTGAGGCCCTTTAAGGGTAGGTTTTTTACCTAGATAATCTGGGGCCATTATTCAGAGGAGTGACCAAATTAGTTAATATCTAGAATGCTCATAAACTCAAATGTGCAATTATAACCGATCAACAAATCAAAGCAACAGCAAACACATTCACTCAGTTAACATTTATTCAGGTGTTGCTTCTATGGCCCCATTAGGGAAAAACAGGGTTGGTGGGGGGGGGGGGGGGGGGGGGGGGGGGGGGGGGGGGGGGGGGGGGGGGGGGGGGGGACAGACCACCTAGGTGACTAACTAGGGGTGTTTTCTTCAAAGTCAGAGTGCATCTGCCTGACAGGCAATGAACCAACAGTCTGCATACAAATAAGCTAGATCAGTTAAACAGATGTGCATGGAAAACTCCAGCTCTGAATCAAGACCAAAGTCCAGGAGAGGACAAACAACCGGAACTTTCTGCCAGAGCTTACAGCTGGTAAATGTGAAGAAAAAGGCAAAGTGGCTGAACAGCCTGGCACAGCATTGCAACAATCTAGGATGCACATAAATTCAAGTCAGCAGGTACAAGTGACTAACATAATAAACCAACAAGACACACATTCACCCCGCAACAGACATCTTGAATACACCCAAATACATGTTCCAGTAAAATAATTCTTTAAATAATAAATAATTTGTGAAATCTTTTTTTTTCCTCGACCCCCCACACTCAACTATCATTCAGACAATTATTTCCGGTTTTCATACTCTCAAACTCACACATT
Organism: Candidula unifasciata; assembly: GCA_905116865.2. Lineage (NCBI taxonomy): Eukaryota > Metazoa > Mollusca > Gastropoda > Stylommatophora > Geomitridae > Candidula > Candidula unifasciata. The sequence continues at coordinate 71,322 of CAJHNH020001565.1, read as the reverse complement.
CAAGTGACACGACTATTGGCTATTCTGTCTTCTGTTTGCTGGTATCCCCAATCGCTGAGCGGCAGCAACAGAAGATGATGAGCAAAAAGATCACTGCTGCAGCAAATGCGCCTGCCAAAACAATGGACTTGTTTTCACCCTCCAACTGAACCTGAACAATCACAAAGAAAAAATATGCTATGAATACAAGTGACTTTCAGCCACATCAGTACTCTTCTCTTCTTCTTCTTAGTTTTACAGTGTAAACTCCAGGGAAACATGCCAGCTGTTCATCAACTCATGGCCGTGTTCCAGGACTTGAGTGTTGCATATACATCCATTTTACAGATATGGTTTATTTATTTGCAGACTACTGGTCCTTGCCTCTCAGGCAGATGCTCTCCAATTTCAAAGCCAATGCTGAACCTAGTTAATTAGTTAGTCAATTGACAGATTATCTTCACTGCACATCTGACAAGTCCATAAGCGCTCGGGTCCTATCTCCTGTGTATCCCTCAGCCTGTGGCAACTGATGACACCGGTTCTGTGTTGGCTTACTATTCTTCTTTGGCTGCCTGTGTAGTGTTTACGTCTGGTGGCACTTCTTTTGATCTGAAGATCTTGTAGTCTTTTTAATGCTGTCAAACGCTGAACCTCTTTACGATGGCTGGGCTACCAGTTGGGAAGCTGTTTTTATGATTTTTTTTTTTAAGTATCCAGAAACCATGAGTTTTTAACCCTTTGGCTCGGTACTATTGATATCGCAACCCTTTGGCCTTGATTCAATGATAGGTACTGTAAATCTGGGAGAAATGTGGATGATCGTGGAGAGGTGTAAGCAGGTCTTGACCAGTCTGAGCCTTGGTCCTATTGCATCACTATGTATTGTTTAAAGCACCTTTTTACATCCCACACCAGAACTCGAAACACATCCTGCGCATACACTGCCATTGAACGGGAATTGTCCCCATGTGGGTTCCGGGGCCCAGTTGTGGGAAAAACAAGAATAGACCCATTGCCTGCCCAAAAGCATTTCGTTAGTCGACTTATTGGGAGCTTCCTTTGAACGTGGAGTACATCTGCCTGAGAGGCAAGGAACTAACAGTCTGCATGCAAATAAGTCAGACCTGTGAAACGGATGTACACGCAACACTCAAGTTCTGGAAAAGGTTTTGAGTCCAGAAGTGGATAAACAACCAGAACTTTCCGTTGGAGCTTACAGCCGGTGAACGCGAAGAAGAAGAAGAAGAATGGGAGTTGTTATTCTGAAAACACTTGGAGACATACTCAAGAGGAGACGGGAGCACTTATGGTCATGTCCGATGTGCGATAAAGATGATCTTTAAATGAACAATGAACAATGAACAATGAACACTGCCTTCACTCATCATCATAAATGAATGAATAAATCAATCAATCAATCAACAAATCAATCAAGAATTGACACCTCTGCACTCGGGACACTCCCATATATGCTCCGTCTCCTTCCTCAGCAGCCAATAAAGAGTCGATACGCAAACAGTACCAGCTGCGACCAGATTAAAACTCCGCCTATGTTTTTCCCCTCAGCCTGAACATCTTCTAGAACCTCAGCTCATCTCCGGCTGAATTAGTCAGTCAATGTGTGGAAACTCAGTCTGGTCTGTTGTACTGTCCACCTGATCCTTGAAAGCCTTCATCAATCAATCAATCAGGTGCGTCTCCACAATGAAGGTTGGCTGCAATGGATCTCCAACAAGCCCTGTCTCTTGCCCTTGATGTACACTCACTCATACTGCTGTTCGTCCATCTCTTGATGTTATCCTCCCACTTGCAACGCTGTCTGCCTCTTGCTCGCCTACCTTGAACCTTTCCCTCTAGGATGATCTTTAGAATACTGTTATGTCTTTTGATGTGGCCAAAATATTTCACTTGTCTCTTTTTTATTTCACCTAGCAACTCTCTTTTCATTCCCAATTTCCTCAGTACCTCTGTATTTGATAGCTTTTGTTAAAGCCTTCATCACTTCTGCTTTATCACAAAGTAGCTCAACACCCAGAAGCATGGAAAAAACATCCGAACATCCTTGACAGAAAATCCAACCCCTCATCCTAATGAAGTGCCTTGCCGACTGGTGTGGGCAATCATGCCTCTCCACAACCAACTGTGTGCATGTCTTTGTGTGTTGACACCACTCCATGTCACAACAAAACTCTGTCAAGAAATCTTCTTGCGTGGTCTTCCTCTGTTCTGATGTTATCTTCCCATCTTCTTCTTGGTCTACCTTTTGCTCTACATCCTTCTCCTCTTTTGGTATATGCCCCATATGGTATAGCATCAGAAGGTATTCTCTCTAAATGGGCAAACCATTTGATTTGCTGTCTTTGTGTGTAATTTAGAATTGGTTCTGTGCCGACTTTATCTCGTACGACCTCATTCCTGATTTTATCTCTTCCTGAAAGATATTGGTACTGCCTTTTTGTGTGGTGTTTTTATAAGACAATTAAGCAGGCCAAGGAGGAATCCTGCTGAGCTCTGAAGAGGGACATCAACCTTCACCTTAACTGGTATTACCATGGGATGTGATTCCCATGCCTCTCTGTTCATCCACCACCAGACTTTAGCCATTTTCCAGAACCTGAATGTTGCATGCACATCTGTTTTACAGATCTGGCTTTTTCGTATGCACACTGTTGGTGTTCTTGCTTCTCAGGCAGATGCTTTCCGACTTTGAAACCAGTGGGTCTTTTTGTTTTCTCCGAAATGGGGCCCCAGAACCCATGCGGAGAGTGTTTACTTATGAAACATTTATCATGTCAATTACCTTGATGTAGTCTGCAATACTCTCTGTGATAAGGTCGCTGTAGAAAGAAAAGAAAAATTCCTCAGCATATTTATCATTATGGGCTGAATATGAAACGTTATAACAGTTCAGTGGAACAATGATCGTCAATAATCCGATCCTGAGGGGACGATAAATATCAAACAAGTATTTTCCTTAGCAATTAACTAAACACAGTTTAATCCCCAGCTCCGAATTGTGTCTATCTTTTCTTTAACAACAACAAAATTTAACTCGAAATTTAATCTTAGAAATCACTGCAAATACATTTTAATTACATATTAACCACAACTATACTTATTATTGATTTATCACTGTGACAGAGAATTACTTTCTGTATTTAAAAATGTTCCGAAGGTGTTTAAAAAAACATCATCATCAAGTGAATTGAGGTACTGATTAACCAAAGCAATGTTTGGGTGCCATTTCTCAATGGTAATCTGTATTTTTGCCCACATGAACATCCATTCCCTAATTTCAGCCTTTGAAATGGCCCATTATATTCCTTTGTTCTCCTTTTCTTATGACTCGTCAGCCACGTCAGTAAAAGTAAAAGTAAAGGACCCTTTTCCACGCCTTTAGGCATATAGGGCATAGAGGGCTAGACCTTTATTTGAATAGACCAATCGGCACAAGATGGGTGGTGTGGTCATCATCCCGCCGGCCGCCTTTTCTTTCCCGGGACTGCACCCAGTACCCACTTAAGGCTGGGTCGACCTGGGAGCCAAGGTCATTTTTTGAAAAAGTCCGGCTCTGCCAGGGAGCGAACCCACGGACTTCCGATCCACGGTGAGCATCTAGCCGCTTGGCTGTCTTTACTTCCCCAGGACAGACATCCTGGTACCCATTTTAGGCTGGGTCGACCTGCGACGCCCCACACCATGATAAAAAATCCATGCAGCCAGCAGTGGGTTTCGATCCTGATATGTTAGATTACAAGTCGGACTCGCAACGCCTAAGCCATGGACGCCGCTGCCACGTCAGAGGAAGGACGAACAGTGACTTTTTGGGACGAAAATCAAAACATAAATTTTAAAAATAAAAATTGGACAAATTTAGAAAAAAAAAATAAAACTGGCGTGGACGAATAATGGAACTACACCATGATTGCTGCCGTATCATCACTGGGCACAGTAGCAATTATGAACCTCTTTTAACAACATCATCATGTGCCTTGCCAACTGGCGTGAGCGATCATGCCTCTCCATAATATACGATCTCTTGCAGCATGTATAAGTTCGTGTGCCGACGCACCTCCATGCCATGCAACAAGACTGTCAAAGATCTTCTCTCGTTGTCTTCCTCTATCCCTCCTTTCACAGATATTTCCAGTGGTCACAACATATTTTCCCTCTTCTCATAACATGGAAAAATTATGACTATCCCCTTCTGATGTTTGTGATAAGTTGTCTTCGGGCTCCCACCTCTTGGTTGCTCTTTTTGGCTGTCCAAGGTATTCTAAGCATTGTTCTGTAAAACCACATCTCTGAGGTCTCAAGAAATTGATTGGCCTGCCCAGGATTCACAGCCAAATGTTAAAAGTGGATGTATGTAGCAAGCAAGAGCTTTGTTTTAACAACAAAGATGGAAAATGCAATGGAACGAACAAGTTACAAGATCCAACACAGGGTTCTCCAAGTAAGTTTACTCAGGGGCCAAGCTTTTGAAATTGGGAATCGTCACGGACCAGAGGCCTGAGCCCAAGACAGAAAGCTCATTTTTCTCTGCTTTGCATTCACCAGCTGTGAGCTCCGGCCGAAAGTTCTGGGTGTTCATCTACCTCTGGATCTTAGTCTTGCTCCAGAACTTCAGTGTTGCATGCACATCAGTTTCACAGATCTGGGTTATCTGTATGCAGACCTGTGGTTCCTTGCCTCTTAGGCAGATGCATTCCGACTTTAAAAAAAAAAGAATAGACCCACAGCCCCTAAACAAGCACATCGTAAGAATTGACTAATTAGGAATGTTTCCTAAGAAGTCAGAATGCATCCGCCTGAGAGACGAGGACTAACAGTCTGCATACAAATAAGCCAGGTCTATAAATGGATGTGCATACATAAACTCAGGTTCTGGAACAAGGCGAAAGTCCAGAAGTGGATGAAAAACCAGAACTTTCTGCCAGTTTACAGCCGGTGAATGCACAGAAGAAGAAGATACCTCCATTCCATTTTACCTAGTGCAATCTTTCTGATATCATGGATGGATTCCAATGAAACACCTTTGGACTTTTTCATCAACATTCATTTCAGAGTTTCTCTTAGATGTCCTCGTCTCACTGATTTATTTATTTCCCATTTCAACACTTATCTGGTGATTCTCGGTCCGTTTCTCCTCGTTCGTTGTTTATATATTTTTTTTAAATGTCTAAGTCGACCACGTTCAACCCTGCTGAATATAGCTTCGGTTAAAACTATGTTCTGATTTTATGTGTGCCACCTACCTTTTCTTTTAAGGATGATACTACAGCATCATCATGCAGCAGGTCCTTTGCAGAACGTCGCTCTCATCACAGTGTGCCTGAAAGAAACTCAATCTCTCGCCAGTTCTCCTGCCTCATGCACTTTTACACTCAAGGAGTCACTTATATCCTGTGCCTAACTTCGTGTCGGTCGGCCCCTGCCCCTCCTTCCTGGTACCATGCCTTCTGCTATAATTTTTTTCCAATCCGCCCAAAATATTTCAGTTTTTGAGAAAGGATGCTGTTTATTAGCCAATCGTTCTTGATTTTCAGATCTTTTAACATGTCAATATTTCTCATCTTCTGTGTCCAAGATATTCTGAGAATCTTTCTATAGCATTTCAGCTCAAAAGCCCCTATTCTCTTTCTTAAGGACTGAGAGATAGTCCACGACTCACATCCGTATGTAGCCACATGAAAAATGCATGCTCTCAAAATTTTAATTTTTATCTCCCTGCTGGTGCTTAACCATAGACTTTTAAGGCTGTTCAATCTTTGCATTGCTTTGGCCATCCTCCTTTTAATTTCTGTTGAACAGTCTCCATTGTTGTTTATTATAGAGCCTAGATAATCAAAGTTTGTGACATTTTCAATTTCTTCATCATTTTTTGTTTTTTTTGGGTGACAGCCAGTTTTATCTGTGGACATTGTTTTCATTTTCTTTTAGATACTACAGCATTACTCTATATAATAAAGTCGATACCATAAACAACTCACAAATGGGATTTGGGTAATGGGATGACTTGGGCTTGCATATTTTTGTAGAAACCATCCACAAAGGACTTCAGTGTGGCCACATCCAGGTTTGGCAACGTACACTTGTACATCTTGCTCTGTTTAAAACTGGAACACACATGCACACACAAGGAAAACGTTTAAATGTTAATAAGACATGTGTTAATCAATTACATAACTACACATACATATTTTTTCTTCTTATAGTTCATGCTTTGGTAATTAGGCATGTCCAAATTCTTTAGACAACTATTTATTCTTTGTGCCTTCCGTTTCACCAGCAATTTATTCTTTTTTAGGCCTTCAGTTTCATGTACCAGCAGCAATTTATTCTTTGTACCTTCAGTTTGACCAACAATTTATTTTTTTAGGGCTCAATTTTCATGTACCAGTGACAGTTTATTCCTTATTGCTTCAGTTTCACCAACAATTTATTTGAATCAAGACAAAACTTCTGGCCAAGAGAAACAGATAAGTTAACATCAGAGAAAACACTGCAGACATTAAAAGTGAACAAAAGAAGAAGAAGATGTAAAGGTAAACGGTAAAGTCGGGAGATGTGAACCAGCATCATTGCACACGGTTATAATCCATAAATGCTCTGCCACCAGTACGGACAGCTGATAAGAACTGTCCGCCTGTGTCGCCATTCTACGTAACTCTATAGCTACAGCGACGTTCCTCCATTTACCCCAGAGTATCGCTCTGGTACCCATTTCCTAGAGGCTGGGTGAACCCCGGGAGCCACCCGGTTTCTAACACCGACCGTGGGCTGTAGCGAGTCGCAGCTGGATTTGAAAGCGAGCTTCTTATCGACTGCGCTAACGCGGCTACCGAAAGATGTACTTCCGAAGAAGATGTGCCTTTAGTTTCATGTACCCGCAACGATTTATTCTTTATGCTTTAATTTTCACCAACGTAAGGATATATTTTTGTTTAAAAACGAAATTTGAAAAAAGATAACTTTTCAAAAGTCTAATAGGGTGAAAGCTTTAACATTACACCCCTGCCCTGGCCGCACTTCAAGTCACTATGTAACCATTTTGGGCCTTATCAGAACTGCTGTGTGATTGAACCGGGCTTCCAGGATTTGCACATGTAAGACTCTCATCTTTGAGATGTTAATCCTACAGGCTGCAACAGAGGGGACAAACTACCTACCTAGTCTTCCCAGTGTTGTTGTTGTTGTTATCGATCTTGCGGTGCATGAGCTTTCGCCCTTTGGCCCAATGCCATGTAGTAGAATTAGCATGTTTCCACAAGCTGGTATTTTCCTTCGTACAAGGTGTTCCACTTGTCTGGTCTCAGAGGGAGTAGCATTCTTCTAGTCTCGCTGAGTTTTGGGCACTCAAAGAGATGGTGTTCAACAGTTTCGTAGGGGGTAGTAATATAGCAGGCACTCAGTCTTCCCAATACCTCAGTGTTTGTGATCCTGTCTTGCCATCTAATGCCAAATATTCTGACCAGACATCACATGCGAAAGCTTGCAAAGCTTCACTGGCATACAGAAGAGTACTGAGGTCACATGCTGGCATTACGCAAGAGTTTTATATTAAATGTCTGCTTTATGTTCTCCAAACTCTTTTTGTTAAATCTTCTCGTTGCTGTTGATGCTTTTCCTATCCTGATTAATACTTTTTGTTTCCAGTAAATGTTTTATATAAATGTTCTTCTTCGTCATTCACTGGCTGTAAGTTCCGGTGGAAAGTCCTGGTTGTTCATCTATTTGGACTTAGGCTTCGTGTCAGGGCCTGAGTTTTGAGTGTGCATCCATTGTACTGGCTTATTTGTGTGCAGTTTGTTGTTCCTTGCGGCTCGGGCACACGCACTCTGACTTCGAAGGAAGTCCCTAATTAGTTGACTCCTACGACATACTTGCTGGGGAGGCAGTTAGTCTATTCTTGTTTTTCTCACAACTCATATTTTTTTAAACTACAAAATGGGGTCCCAGAACCCACAGGGTGACCTTATGTCTTGACCCACTGGAATTTGTTTATTTCTCTAACGATTATACACCATAAACTGGAGCAAAAGAATGGACTCTTCTAAGTGGATTACATACGCAGTGAACATACAGTCTGGAGTTTTAACGTAAAAGTAAGTTTAAATTTAATTAATATTTAAATTCATATTTAATTTTAAAAGCTTACAGAATAACTTCTGGACATCCAGCAATCTTGAATCTTTCTACAAGTCCAGGGTTTTCAGCAATGTTGACCTTTGCTACATTGATTCGTCCACGAACTCTAACGATCAGAAAAATAATAAATTTTCATTAACATGAATAGGATTTCAAAAATAATTTTATATAAATTATAATTCATTCCCTGCTAACTGTAGTAGAACTAAATCCTGATCGATCAGGATCACACAAAAACTCATCCCTCACTTATTTTATAATGAAACTCATTCCTCACTTATTTTATAATGAAACTCATTCCTCAATTATTTTATAATGAAACTCATTCCTCACTTATCTTATAACGAAACTCATTCCTCACTCATTTTATAATGAAATTTATTCCTCACTTATCTTATAATGAAACTAATTCCTCACTTATCTTATAATGAAACTCATTCCTCACTTATCTTATAATGAAACTCATTTATCACTCACCTTATAAAGACACTCATTCCTCACTTACCTTATTATGAAACTCATTCCTCACTTACCTTATAATGAAACTCATTCCTCACTTACCTTATAATGAAACTCATTCCTCACTTATCTTATAATGAAACTCATTCCTCACTTATCTTATAACAAAACTCATTCCTCACTAATAATGAAACTCATTCCTCACTTATCTTATAATGAAACTCGCTCCTCACATATCTTATAATAAAACTCACTCCTCACACATCTTATAATAAAACTCATTTCTCACTTAACTCATTCCTCATTTATAATAAAACTCATTCCTCATTTATAATGAAACATTCCTCACTTATAATGAAACTCATTTCTCACCTATAATGAAACTCATTCCTCACACATCTTATAATAAAACTCATTTCTCACTTATCTTATAATGTAACTCATTCCTCATTTATAATAAACTCATTCTTCACTTATAATGAAACTCATTCCTCACTTTTCTTATAATGAAACTCATTCCTCACTTATAATGAAACTCATTCCTCACTTATAATGAAACTCATTCCTCACTTATAATGAAACTCATTCCTCACTTATAGTGAAACTCATTCCTTATCTATAATGAAACTCATTCCTCACTTATCTTATAATGATACTCTTTCCTCACTTATCTTATAATCAAACTCATTCCTCACTTATAATCAAACTCATTCCTCAAAATGAAACTCATTCCTTATAATGAAACTCATTCTTCACTTATTTGCATACAACTCAGTCCTCAATTTTAATGAAACTCATTCGTCGCTTATAATTAAACTCATTCCTCACTTTTCTTATAGTAAAATGCACTCCTCACTTATCTTATAATGAAAATCATTCGTCACTTATAATGAAACTCATTCCTCACTTATAATTAGGGCTGTACCGAATATTCTCTTCGTATTCGCTTCAGGGCCGAATAGTAGACCTAATAACTATTCAGTATTTGGCCGAATAGTTGGGGTCGGGCCGAATACGAATAGTGGTAACCTTACACCCGTTTCTGGACTGGTGGAAAATATACATATTAAGATTTCCCACCTTGGTTCATACTGTCAAGCGTTATCTTTGTGCACCACCTACGAGCGTACCAAGTGAACGTCTGTTTAGTACAGCTGGAAATACCTTCAGTGAGACAAGAAGCTGCCTTAATGCTGACAACATGGGACGATTTTTTTTTTTTTTTTTTTGAAATCTAATGCCGCTTTCATGGATTAATTAGGCTGTCAGTGACAATTTACAAGGTTAGTTACTTGTTATAAAACTAGGAATACTTTCATTCCGAGGCATTAGTTACGACAGACTGACTGATTGAAGGATGCTAAACATGAAATGTTTTTAAATGTTTACTATTCTGTACTACATTTTGTGAAGTAAAATTTCAGCGTACATTTGACATTGGGGATGGTTTTTTTTAGATCTATTTTATAAACGAAAGTGGAAGAATGGGCCTCAGTCTGAATAGTGGGAAGACAGTAGTAATGGTGGTATCAAAGAAAATAATTATTCCTAAATGTGTAATAAAAATCAGTGGTTTTATTTTGGGACAAGTACATAAATTTAAGTATCTGGGCATATGGACAACATCAGATGGAAGATGCATTACTGAAAAAAGAAACAGAATAGGACAGGCAAAAACTGCATTTTATAAAACGAAGAACATCTTATGCAAAATATCTTTGCCATTAAAGGTTAGAAAAAGAATTCTTGCTTGCTACATACATCCAGTTTTAACATTTAGCTGTAAGTCCTGGACAATCGGTAGGCAGGCCAAACGATTTCTTAAGGCCTCAGTGATATGGTTTTAAAGAAAAATACTTAAAATACCTTGGACAGCCACACAAAAAGCAACCAATAGGTTTTTATAGAGGCGGAAACCTGAAGACATTTTATCACAGACATCAGAAGGAGACAGTCATCATTTTTCGGCCATGTTATAAGATGAGGGGAAATGGAACATGTGGCTACCACTGGAAAGATCTGTGGAAGGAGTGAAAATGGATGGAGTGAAAATTCTTGAGTCTTGTTGCATGGCATGGAGGTGTGTAAGCACACTAACTAATACATGCTGCAGGAGTAAGCAGATTGTGGCGAGGCATAATTGCCCATGCCAGTCGGCAAAGCACCTGATGATGATGATTCACTATTCGTATTCGGCCAAATAGTTGGTCCAGCTATTCGTATTGGGCCGAATAGTGAAAAATCACTATTCGGTACAGCCCTACTTATAATGAAACTCATTCCTCACTTATAATGAAACTCATTCCTCACTTATTATGAAACTCATTCCTCACTTATAATAATGAAACTCATTTCTCACTTATAATGAAATTAATTATGATGGCAGTGATGATGATGAAGGTGGTGGTGATGATGATGGAGATGATGATGATGATGGTGGTGGTAATAATGATGGTGGTGGTGCTATCCTATTGCCACCTACAGCTTACAAAGAACATACCTCACTCCCAAGGTGTCCAACACTGGTAGAATACTCCTGCAAGAATCTGTGTAACTGAAAAAGAGTAAATCATCAGCAATGATAGGCTTTCATAACGTCACTTCAACAAAGCTTTATTGTTAAGTTATGATAAGAAAAAGAATAATAAATTGAATAATAGAATAATAGCGCACAAGTTGATCTCAAGATTTTTAGCTCAAAGCTTGGTTAAGCCTATTCATTCATTCTTTCAAGAGGAAATTAACGCAGATCAGGTTTAACCAACTTCTATGTATACTTTGATTATATTTGTGGTCATAAGTCTTTGCTGTGTTTCTTTTTCTCTTTCTTTGTGTGATATGGTTAGGCCTGTAGGGTTCCTGACCTTTCATGCGGTCCGCATCTGTTGGGTTCTCCCCACTCAAGTTACTTTTGAGGCCTAGAGCGACCGTATTAATTTTATACCCACCATGTAAGTCTATCCATAGTTTTGAAAATGGGTTCTTTCTTAATATCCTACCCCAAACAGGGGAAATCCACAGGTCACGGGACAGTCTAATATTTCAGGGGGTGGTAGATAGGCTGCAGGCAGTCGTGGGACCTAGGCTGCACTCTCGTGTAGGATGTGGGTGGGTTGGAGTTAGGGCCAGTTCTAGATGTTTTGGGGTCGTTAAAAGCACCAGAAAGCTGGAAAACCCAGTCTTACCACCCTCTAAAATGTTGGACTGCCCTGTGACGTCATTTGGGGGTAGAATATAAGGAAAGAACCTGAAATAACATCATAAGCATCATTATGTAACAAGTTCTTTACAGAGCATTCTTCTCCTCCCTTCTTCTTAAAGTCCATGCTGTGTGGCATTGGTAGTCATGTCTATCCACAACCTTCTGTCTTGTGTACTTTGAGTCAACTCTGACACAGATGGTCTTCCATGCCATAATGTCAAACTGTCCAGCATCTTTTCTCTCTGTCTCCCTCTGCCTCTCCTCCCCTCCAACTTTCCTACTGTCACGATGTACTCCAGTTTTCACCTTCTCATCACATGACCAAAGAATGTAGATTGTCTTTTTGATGTGGGCAATCAGTTCTCTTCGTGAGTCAGTTTCTTGCAAGAAATTTTCACTACTCCTTTTTTATCTGTCCAGGGTATACTCATCATTCGTCTTTAAAACCACATCTCCACAGCTTCCAAATAAGATTTCACTAATTTACTAACTGTCCATGATTTACATCCGTACATCACTATAGGATTTATATAAATTTTCTCTTTCTTGTCTCAACTGACAAAGAAAGGTTGCTTAAAATATTTTTCATTTTGTATCTTCTCATCACAGTATGCTAAAAACCCATTCAGTCCAGTGCCAGCTCTCCTACCTCTAGAAATTTTCCTTCATGGGTGTCCTTGACCTCCTGTGTTCAAAACTGTGACCGGAAAAACTGGCAGTATAAGAGATAGACAGCCAGAGAGAAATGTTGATGACCTAAGATGATAGAACAAGATTTTTTGTCTATGCCTTCCAGCATGTTGGGCATATAGGGCTAGACTTATATTTTACAGACCAAATAGTACTTGGTGGGTGATGTGGTCACATCATGCCAGCCACTTTTACTTCCCAGGACTTATACCTGGTACCAAAGACCAGCTGGACCTAGGAGCTAATGTCAGTTTTTTTTTAAATTGCGATATCTTTTGATTTAAACCCATGACCTTTGGATCTGTAGGCAAGCATCAAGCCACTTCACCTTGGCGGCTACTCTAAGATAATAGTATGGAGTAATATTATCAATCGAACTAGCTCACAACGGGGAATCTGTGGCAAGAAACATATACCATTTGGCAAAGTACAACATGATGATGATTATGCAGAGCCTCAGGAATAGCAATATGCAAACAACTTCCCAGGGATAGTCAAACAGTTAGTCAGCCAGTCAGTAATTCAGTCAGTGAGCTGGTAGTCAGTGAATTTGTAAGTCAGTGAATCAGTAAATCAGTGAATCAGTAAGTCAGTGAATCATCCATCAGTCAGTGAATGTGTCAGGCAATGATTCAATCAGTGAATTAGTCACTGAATCAGTCGGTCAGTGGATCTGCCAGTCTGTAAATTAGTCAGTGAATCTATCAGCTGGGGAATTAGTCAGTAAAACAGTCAACTGGTGAATCAGTCAGTCAGTGAATTAGTCAGTGAATCAGTCAGTCAGTGAATCTGTCAGTTAGTGAATCAGTCAGTCAGTGAATGAGTCAGTCAGAGAATGAGTCAGTCAGTGAATGAGTCAGTCAGTGAATGAGTCAGCCAGTAAAAGATTCAGTCAGTGAATCATTCAGTTAGGAGAATCTGTCAGTTAGTGAATCATTCAGTTAACTAACACATCAGTTAACATCAATCAGTCAGTGAACCAGTCAGGCAATCAGTCAGTCAGTCACTCACAAGGCCACCAGCCAATCTCCAGTTGTTGCCCCCGTGGCTGCCTGGGTCAGATGCTCAAAAGATAAATCATCCAGCTGACGTGTGACCTGGTTTGTGGCCTGCTGTACCCACTCCAGCACATCTTCCACATCGTAGCTGCCTGGTGACAAAATAACAACAAATTATTTCGAGCCAGGATCAAAATGATATATTGTAGAAAACTGAGACATTTCATTTACTCATCAATTTAGTCTCAGTTTTCCGTCCTTTCGCCTTTTTCATTTTGTTTGTTGCTGTCTTCTTCATTATGTTCTTCCTTGTGTTTGCTAATGGACTGGCAATACGTGGGCCAAATTGGGCCTGTGAGGGCCTAAGAAGTGGCCTGCGGATTATTGCCAGTTGTATTGCATTAACTACCTTTTTACACTGGTTCTCGGGCCACTGGTCCGTGCGATACCTATTTTCAAAATTTTGGCCCTTTAGTAAACTTAGTTGAATAGCCCTGGACTGAGGTATCATTCTTTCGGTCAAAATGGACGCTAGGCACGGCCACTGTTTGGAGCCGTGGCAAATTTTCTGTTTCTGCCAGACGGTGGCCGTTGCATTTTTGCTTCATATGTAGACTGAAAGGATACAGTTGAAAGGATAAAAGACCGGCTCAAAACAGCTGTCAGCCAAACTTTCTACGCTGCTCTGCCTATTATCAGGTTTAAAACTACCCCGATGCCAACGCCCTCGGTGAAACAACCAGTGTCGACGTACGCCAAATCAAATTGTATCTTCCAATTTAAATGTAGCTGTGAAGCTGCTTATGTGGGCAGAACTGATGGACGCCTGGAGAAACGAGTCGCTGAGTACATTTCAGTTTGGGTGGAAAAAGCCATGCAAAATAATATTCAAAATGAGAATACTGGCTGCAATAGCACTCCATCTTCTAAAATCTGGGCACGTGGTGACTAAAGACAAAGTATTTTAATTCCTTCATAAGTCAACCAATGGCAGAACGCTAAGATTTCTCGAAGCTTCCACAATTCGTCACCTGCCCCTGGAACTCTGTATTCAGAAAGAGATGGTTCTGTCTTTATGGCTGCCCTGGTAAAAAACAGGCAGTCATGTTTGATCATTGTTTAAATTGTACTTCAGTTATAAAGGATTGGCTTATTTTCTTCATTTATGTAATTGTTACTGCAGTATGCACCTGACGAGATACAGCGAAATTTGCCAGGCAATAAATTGTGCAATCTATTGTTTGTGTCTTCTTTGTTCAAATTTACAACGGGGAAACATTGCTACAATTTAGTTTCGTCGCCCAGCTTCTGAGTTGAGTGCACGGCGTGACACTGTGAGCTATGGATTTCATTTGGAATGTTTTTCGACTGTGACCAACGTGGTGGTGTTAATTGTAGATTCTGAAAATGGCATGATGCCGGTTGTCGCAATATGGGTAATCTGGTAATCTTAGTTTCATCTTCATAGCAAACGGGTCACCATATAATTTCTCCGCTCCTGTGCCAACGAAAAACACTCAGAATTTTTATCACAGTCCCAAGTGGAAAGATTGACAGACTGCTGTTTCAGCATATGCACTAGCATACACACGTATTAAAAGCATACGGTAGCCATCCGAAGTGCTAACACAAACAGTCCGACATTAGAAATGCAGTTCAACATGGATGGTACACTAGTGACTAGCAGAAGTCACCAACAGATCAGCAGTTGCACACGTGATCAATTTTAATCACACATTGGCCCCACCAATATTGCGACAACCAGCATTGTGCCACTTTCTGAATCTACAATTCACACCACCACGTTGGTCAGTTAAAAAACATTATAAATGAAATGCGCAGCTCACAGTGTCAAGCCATGCACTCAACTCAGAAGCTGGGCAACGAAACTATATCTTTGCAGCCTACAAATGGAGCAAAAATGCAATGGCCACCGTCTGGCAGAAACAAAAAAATTTGCCACGGCTCAAAACAGTGGCCATGCCTAGTGTCCATTTTGACCTGAAGCCTTATGTGAGGGTTAATAAACGGTACCCCAGCAGTGCCCTCGCTATTAGCTGGGGAAGGGACTTAGGACATTACATCTACCAGCAAGCGTCGCCCCTACAACGACCTGACTGCCTTCATTAACGACTGTTCACCCAACAGCCATGCAGTTCTTTGACACGAAGGAGGCACCTTAAACTTGGGTTTCGGACTGCCGAATCTTTTCAGCAAACTGTGGGTCATTAAGGAGGTTTGGCTTCCTGGTTCTTGGTCTCCCAGGCCTGCCAAGGTGACTGACTCTCTCCTATTCTGCATACATGTCCAAATCCTTGTAACTGTGACTGATCCACTAGTTTGTAAGGCCTGCGTTTCAAGAACATTACTGTAGTTATAAGAGAAACAACTAAGAGAAAATGACTGTAAATAAACAGTGAAAGTTTATAAAGACACTATTTGCTGAATGAACTAACTTTAGTGGGAGATGGAGGAGGGAGGGGATAGAATAGACCCACTGACCACCTATAATACATCATAAATGTAAACTAATTAGCTGTGTTCTCTTCAAAATCCATTGCATCTACCTGAGAGGCCAGAAACCAACAGTCTGCATACAAATAAACCAGAGGTAAAATGGATGTGTACTCAGACTTCAAGTTCTGGACCAGAACCAAAGTCTCGGACTGGAGGAACAACCAGAGCTTTCTGCTGGAGTTTACAGCTGGTGAACGCAAAAGAAAGAAGAAGAAGACCACTGAGCTACTGTGGTTGCAAAAGGAACAACTACCAGGTTTTCCAAACACATACTCTGGCATGATACATCAGGATGCCTTTAATATAAGCCCTAGCCGAGACCCTCAGCTAGAATTCAGGGCAAGAAATCTTCATGTAAGGAAAGCTTTACTGCTGGACATGAGAGACTGGAGCCAATGGTTTTACAGGAAATAGTCACAAAAAATTCCAGCCGGAGTTCGGAATTGGGAGAGTTATGATCTTTTTCTTCTTCTTCTTCGCATTCACCTGCTGTAAACACTTCTTGACTTTTGCCCTGTTCCAGAACCTGAGTGTAGCGTGCACATCAATTTAACAGATCTGACTTAACTATATGCCTCTCCATCAGATGCACTCCGACTTCAAAGGAAGCCCCCAATTAGTTGACTCTTACGACATGCCTGTTGGTGAGGCAGTGGATTTTCCCCACAATGGAACATAGCAGCACACATGGGGAGAGATTTATGATGATACTCCAGAAGAAGGTGACATGACTGTATTTGAAAAAAAAATAATAATAATTTTGATATGGATAAATAACAATTTTTTTTTAATCTGAAACACAAAAAGATGTACCATGAAAATAAGCTCTAGTGTAAAATTTTTAGAGCAAAAATTAATATGAAATCCAGTCTTATTTTTGGGGAGACACTGTAAAAGAAGATGACTACAGATTAACTGTGCAAGTTTTATGAAGGCATTATCCGCTCAATGAACTCACCATCATAAGTTACATAAGACTGTTCTCTCAAGTAGACAAGACTGGGGAACTGCCGGACTCCGAGAGCAGACACAAGATCTGGGTTTGAAGACTTCACGATTTCTAGATCTGTTGAAAGAATGTGTAAGTAAAAAAAAGGGACACTAGCCTGCGGATCTGAAGGTCTTCGGTTCAGGTCCTGATTGAACCGAACTATGTTTTGTTTTTTTAAATGGCTTTGGCTCCCAGGCCGAGCCAGCCTCAAATGGGTACCAGGTAAAGTCCTGGGAAGTAAAAGCGGCCGGCGGGGATGTTGACCACATCACCAGCGGAGTGCTGACTGGTCAATAAAAAATATGTCTAGCCCTATATGCCCAATACACCTGAAGGCGTATAAAAGTGTCTTTGACTTTATTTCATAAGTACAATAAGACTAATACTGTAAACTCCCCCCCCCCCCCCCCCCCACACACAAAACCTCTCTCTCCCACAAATAAAAAAAAGAAATAAGGAGTGATGGTAGCTCTCTACAATGCTGATCAAAGTCATGTAGCTCTCTACAATGCTGATCAAAGTCATGAGCTCTCTACAATGCTGATCAAAGTCTTGTAGCTCTCTACAGTGCTGATCAAAGTCTTGTAGCTCTCTACAGTGCTGATCAAAGTCATGAGCTCTCTACAAGGCTGATCAAAGTCATGTAGCTCTCTACAGTGCTGATCAAAGTCATGTAGCTCTCTACAGTGCTGATCAAAGTCATGTAGCTCTCTACAATACTGATCAAAGTCTTGGTAGCTCTCTACAATGCTGATCAAAGTCTTGTAGCTCTCTACAATACTGATCAAAGTCTTGGTAGCTCTCTACAATGCTGATCAAAGTCATGTAGCTCTCTACAATGCTGATCAAAGTCTTGTAGCTCTCTACAATGCTGATCAAAGTCATGTAGCTCTCTACAATACTGATCAAAGTCTTGTAGCTCTCTACAATACTGATCAAAGTCATGTAGCTCTCTACAATGCTGATCAAAGTCTTGTAGCTCTCTACAATGCTGATCAAAGTCATGTAGCTCTCTACAATACTGATCAAAGTCATGAGCTCTCTACAATGCTGATCAAAGTCATGTAGCTCTCTACAGTGCTGATCAAAGTCATGTAGCTCTCTACAGTGCTGATCAAAGTCATGTAGCTCTCTACAATGCTGATCAAAGTCATGAGCTCTCTATAATACTGATCAAAGTCATGTAGCTCTCTACAGTGCTGATCAAAGTCATGTAGCTCTCTACAATGCTGATCAAAGTCATGAGCTCTCTATAATACTGATCAAAGTCATGTAGCTCTCTACAGTGCTGATCAAAGTCATGTAGCTCTCTACAATGCTGATCAAAGTCATGAGCTCTCTATAATACTGATCAAAGTCATGTAGCTCTCTACAGTGCTGATCAAAGTCATGTAGCTCTCTACAATGCTGATCAAAGTCATGTAGCTCTCTACAATACTGATCAAAGTCATGTAGCTCTCTACAATGCTGATCAAAGTCATGAGCTCTCTACAATGTTGACCAAAGTGTTATATAGGTTTCAATTCAAACAAATCCCACGTTATCCCATGCTAAATTAGGATCCAGGATACGCCCCGGGAAGTAGAGACTGCTGGTATAACTCTGCTATACAATCCCTTTAATTATAATAACAAATATAAAGCTGGCAACATATACCCTATACATATCAGTGGAACTATTATGTTATATACGTGTGTGTATGTGTGTGTGTAAAGTAAGCAAAGTAAATTAAAGTAAGACAAATTAGTTTGAATTATACTAAAGTAAGTAATGGAGGAAACCATATAGTAAAATAAGCAAGTGACCCTTATCATGCTATGACTACTGATCAAGCAAGCAAAAGTGGGTTAACCCCTGCCCCCTTGCATCTTGTCGTCTTTGAAATGTTCTTCTTCTTTGCATTCACCGGCTGTAAACTCTGGCGGAATCTTCTGGCTGTTCATCCATTTCTGGACTTTGGTTCTTGTTCTAGAACTTAAATTTTACACCCAAATCCATTTATTGCTTATTTGTATGCAGACTGTTGGTTCTTCATCTCTCAGGCAGATGCACTCTGATTTTGTAGGATATGCCCCAAATTAGTAGAATTTTACAACATGTTTGTTAGGGGTGTAGTTCGTCTATTCCACCCCACCCAGTAATGTCTACACAGAAAAGCAGACTACTTGGATATTTCTTGCAGTACTGGATAACTGTGACGTGCAAATCTCGCTCTCGCTCTTAATTTACCCCACCAGGACATCACACAGAGCGATAAACATCTGGTGACACAAAGTGCCACCATGCAGATGAGGAGGATCACACATGGAGAGGTCCTAGAAACCCCTTTCAGCTGTCAGGCCATATTTATGGCCCGGCTATATTCAGGGCCCCCTGCAAAAGCCAGGGTGGGGCTTCAAATAACGAAAAATTGCATCCCACATGGGGACTTCTAGATGAATAACTGAAAAATCACAAATTATTTATAAATAACAAGAAAAGAGAGGAAAAACACACTAAGGAATACTAACCAGCAGGAATCTCTGGTTGTCCAACAATCTGGGTTATAGTGTTCAAAGCAACAACACATCTATCACATGTGTCCGGCTGATCTAAGATTATAGTGAAAAGACAATCAATCAATCAGGTGCCATCTTCACAATGAAGGTTGGCTACAATAGGTTTCCAACATGCTCAGTCTTTTGCCCTGGTTGTACACTCTCAGATGCTGTTTATCCATCTTTTGATGTTATTCTACCACTTGTATCCCTGTCTGCCGCTTGCTAACCACTACAGTACACTGAAAGCATAGCGCAAGGTTCACTTTGTATTTAATGCCATATATCAGTCGTTCCCATTTGGTGGTCCTCGGAACAAATTTAAATACCAGTGACATAATTTACACACACACACACAAAACCATAAACTTTCTTCTTATTTTTTTTCACGTTCACCAGCTGTAAACTCTGGCTAATAGTTCTGGTTGTTCGTCCACCTCTGGACTTTAGCCTTTTCCCAGAACCTCAGTGCTGCATGCACATCTGTTTTACAGATCTGACTTATTTGTATGTAGACTATTGGTTCCTTGCACTCCAAGGAAGCCCCCAATCAGTCGACTCTTACGATATGCTCATTGAGGAGACAGTGGGTTTATTCTTGTTTTCCCCACAGTGGGGGCCCCGGAACCCACACAGGGACCATCAGTTTTATAGTGCAGACCTCTCTCCCCCCCCCCCCCCCCCCCCCCCCTCTTTCTGTCTGTGTGTGTGTGTGTGTGTCAGAGAGAGAGATTCAAATATTTATAATACTGTAAATTATTCAGCATGACTACTAAGAAGCATGGTCTGAGCCAGACCTTAAAAATTAGGAGTGGTCCACATGTCTTAACAGAAGCCACCATGGTGTAGCGGCTAGACACTTGCCCACAGATCCAAACGTTGTGGGTTCAGCTCCCGACAAAGATGGACTTTAACAAAATGACCTCAGCTTCAGGTCAACCCAGCCTCAAATGGGTACCAGTTAAATTCCTAGGAAGTAAGCCAGCGGGTATTATGTTGCCCACATTACACACAGAGTGCCGATTGGTCTACAAAATACAGGCCTAGCCCTGTATGCCCAATATGCCTAAAGGCGTGGAAAAGGGCCCTTTACTTTACAGGTCTTAACTGGAAACCACTGTCATAAATGACTGACATGGATAGTTAGTTAGTTAGTTAGTTAGTTAGTTAGTTAGTTGGGTTATCGTCATTGCACTCCGGACATGTCCATAGGTGCTCAGATCCTCCCCTCAGTATGAACCCCAATGTCTGATGGCTAATAGTACCAGTTCTATGTTGATTAACAAGTCTTCTGACGTGTCCGGTGTGCGTCTCGTTTTTTGCTGTGCCGATCTTAATTCCCAAGTCTGCCATTCTGGCGAGTGATGTGGATTCACTGCCACCAAAGTCCTCTATCCTTCCCATTTCTCTGAGGGCATTGATAATATCAGCATGATCCATAGGCCGACCGTCGGTAGTGATAGCAGATCCAGCCAACCTGTCAGCTCTTTCATTTCCATCGACGCCTGCGTGTCCCGGAACAAAAATAAAGGTGACTCCACGCACAGTGGACTTCTGTAATGATTCAAGCCATTGTCTTCGCACTGAACCTGCCTGAACCCTCCGGATCATACTCATTGAATCACTGAGTATACATATGCGGGTGTATTTTTGTGTTTCAAGCCAGGCAAACGCTTGCGTCACTGCCATCACCTCCATCGTCATGCTGCTGGTTGTCATGGAGAAGGCACCGTTGGCTTCTTTGACTGTTCTGCCCGCTGAGCGTGCTGTAAATGCCCATGCGCTTCTTCTTTGGCGTATAACGGATCCGTCTGTATAGATTAGTGCATCTGCTTCGTCTGAATTTTCACTGATGAGAGCGTTGACCTCTGCATTAACAGCAACAGGATTCTCTTCTCTACATCGCCTGTTGAGTGTGACAATACAGGAAAATGTACAAATAAACGCCTGAGGCACAGGTATCCATTCTGCACCAGGTATGATGTCGGTTAGGCTGCATATTTGCCTAATAACATCTTCTGCCCGACCTAGCCACGATTTTCCCCTCTTCAGTCTGTCGCCCTTTTCACTAAAAAGCGCTTGATGCAGTGGGTGTTTCTTATCAGCACATATTTTGAGGTATGCCCGAGCCCTCCACATCCTGATCCTTTGGTTCATTGTTGGAAAGTCAAGTAGATGACTGACATGGATGTGGTGTACAAAGGGTGTTACTGTCGACAACAAAAATAGTGAATGCGTAAATCAGGTCCAAATGTGAAGATAAGATAAGATTACATGCCTTGTAAATTATGCAACAGGTAAAGATTAGGTAGATACAAATCCTGTGAGCTATGCTCGATTTGAAGAAAAGATAAATAAAAAGTGCCCTGTGAATCATACTTCTTGTGAATATAAGGTAGATAAAAAGTGCCCTGTGAATCATACTTCTTGTGAACATAAGGTATAAAGTGGCCTGTGAATCATACCCCATGTGAAGGTAGGCAGATATGGTAGATACAAGGTGGCCTGTGAACTATGCCTTACATGAAGATAAGGCAGATACAAAATCTGTGAACTATGCCTAAAGAGAAGGTACCTAAAAGGTGCCCAGTGAACAATAAATACCTCATGTGAAGATAAACCGACACAAAATCTGTGAACTATGCCTAAAGAGAAGAATATTGAATGTGGAATTAAGAATGGACATCCTAGCCCTCGAGACAATCCCATAAGTGCTCTGTCACCATCTCCAGCAGCAAAGGAATAATTCAAATTCTGATGGTATCAGTACTTGTCTGATTGTACATACGTCTCGCCTTTCCCTTGAGTGTTGAGTTTTAGCGCTGACCAGATTCCCTGTTAACTCCCTGCAGTGCCATTCTCCTCAGACGAAAATGATCTATTTGTGCCTCCATACTGTTCACTCACTCTTTACACTGGAACCCACACAGGCATAAAAATAAAGGCAGACCCACACACACACACACACACACACACACACACACACACACGGAGAAGGTAGCTACAGAATGAAGTTAAAAAGATGGATAGGATATACTAAAGTCAGCTGCATGTGATAGCAAAAGGTCGATTTGGCATAAACTGGGCGATAAAGGGCAGAAAAATAAAAGAAGAAGAGGAAGAAAAACATTGAGAGCTAAAAAGATGCTGTGAAAACTTACAGGATAAATGGCTGACAGATTTTATTAGAAAGTAACATTAAAGATAACAATGAAAATGGCCGAACAGATGTAACGACTTACAGAATAAAACTAGGAGCTTCTGCTTCTCATTGTAGGACTGCTGCCATGCACTGAGGTCTATATCTTTTATACTGCTAGAGCTGTAGCCTGCCTCCTCCTGTGCATCAACAGTCTGGTGCACAATCAGGGACGTAGCTATTGCCAGTAAAGCAATATATTTAGACCATTTCAAAATTAGATTTTGCATCCTGAGAAGGTTATTTCTCATTATCAGGCAGGCCTGGGATCTACAGAGGTAAAGTGAAACTTTTAGACAGATGTTAAATTAGCTCAATAATTTTAATGTGGAAAGCTTAAACGTATTTTCTTTTTCTCAAAGTCCATGCCATGTGGCGTTGGTAGTTATGTCTATCCTAAACCTTCTGTCTCAGTACTTTTAATCAACTCTGACACAGATGATCTTCCACAGTCCATGCCGTGTGGTGTTGGTAGTTATGTCTATCCTAAACCTTCTGTCTCGAGTACTTTTAATCAACTCTGACACAGATGATCTTCCATAGTCCATGCCGTGTGGCACTGGTAGTCATGTCTATACTAAACCTTCTGTCTCAGTACTTTTAATCAACTCTGACACAAATGATCTTCCATAGTCCATGCCGTGTGGCGTTGGTAGTTATGTCTATCCTAAACCTTCTGTCTCGAGTACTTTTAATCAACTCTGACACAGATGATCTTCCAAATTCCATGCCGTGTGGCACTGGTAGTCATGTCTATACTAAACCTTCTGTCTCAGTACTTTTAATCAACTCTGACACAAATGATCTTCCAAAGTTCATGCCGTGTGGCACTGGTAGTCATGTCTATACTAAACCTTCTGTCTCAGTACTTTTAATCAACTCTGACACAGATGATCTTCCAAAGTTCATGCCGTGTGGCATTGGTAGTCATGTCTATACTAAACCTTCTGTCTGGAGTACTTTTAATCAACTTTGACACAGATGATCTTCCACAGTCCATGCCGTGTGGTGTTGGTAGTCATGTCTATACTAAACCTTCTGTCTTGAGTACTTTCAATCAACTCTGACACAGATGATCTTCCATAGTCCATGCCGTGTGGTGTTGGTAGTCATGTCTATCCTAAACCTTCTGCCTTGAGTACTTTCAATCATCTCTGACACAGATGATCTTCCATAGTCCATGCCGTGTGGTGTTGGTAGTCATGTCTATCCTAAACCTTCTGCCTTGAGTACTTTCAATCAACTCTGACACAGATGATCTTCCATAGTCCATGCCGTGTGGTGTTGGTAGTCATGTCTATCCTAAACCTTCTGCCTTGAGTACTTTCAATCAACTCTGACACAGATGATACTCCATGCCATGATGTCACACTGTCCCGCATCTTTTCTCTCAAATTACACATGGGACAATATCTGCTGCAGAAAAAGTTAAGGAATTAGGAAAACTATCTCCAGACCATTCAGATAGATCATGTCTGTCCCTAGTTTAAATCTTCTTTTTGTTCACCGGCTGTAAGCTCTGTTGGAAAGCCCTGGTTGTTCGTCAATTTGGCTTTGCGCCAGAGCCTGAGTTTTGCATTTCACTAGCTTATTTGTGTGCATTTTACTGTTCCTTGCCACTCGTGCAGATGCCCTCTGACTTCAAAGGAAGCCTCCAGTTAGTTGACTCCAACGAAATACTTGTTGAGGAGGCAGTAGGTTTATTCTTGTTTTCCCCACAATTGGGTCCCGGAACACCCGCGGGGTCCTAGTTTAGATAAAATTTAAAGTCAAGAGGACAAACTTCAAAGTACTGGTTTATCCCATATAGCTCTGTATCTCTCTGCAGAATGGCTAGCCACTTGCCACGAGCACAGCACAAACTCCACAGCTCCAGCAACAATTTTCAGGGATCTCTGTAAAACTTGTACTCGTTAACTGAATGATGCATCTGTGACATGAGCCCACAACCTTCAGAAGGGTAGGCAAATGACTTGACCACTGACCACTTCATCATGGCGGACCCCTGTTCTGAAAAAGGAGGACTTCCTCTTGAGTCCGTGGAATACAAGAACAGACGCACAGCTTACCCAAAAGCATGTCGTAAGAGTCAACGGAATATGAGCTTTCTTCGGAGTCTGAGTGCATCCACCTGAGAGGCAAGGAACGAACAAATGAATCAGATATGTGGAAAGGATGTGCATGAAACCATGACGAACAACGAGAACTTTCTGCTGCAGTTTACAGCCGGTGATTTTATTGTTTCCACTCATGTAGTGTATAGATCTATATATTATCCTTTTCAGTTTGTATGCTTGCATACTGTCCCATTTAACTTCTTAAACTACTGTAGGTTATGTTACATTCTCATTCTTATTCTAGATTTTAATTAAATGGAATACTTGGCTTTAAAAAAAGAAAAATTGTGTACTGACAGGATGGCGGGACACACCCCCAAAAAATGGGACTGTCCTGGGTGAAAACGGGACCTATGGTCACCCTAACTCCAGGGTCCCAGCAGACTCACTTATCAGTGACAGACATGTAAAATTTAAGGGTTTGCTAAAATGCGCTTGGCCAAAAAATGAAGAGATCTCAGCTTAGTGGTAAACCAGTTTCAACCAATGTTTTCCTAACCCTTTAGAGATTAGGTGGCCGAAATATCAGCCCAACACAAAGTAGCCAAAAGGACGACTGTGCCGATCGGTCGGCCCTATGTAATGAAGCCTTCAGATTGGCTGGCAGGTTTTCTACCAGCCAATCAGATCGCTTCTTGCATTTCTTGCACATGTGGGCTGTTCACTGATGGCTTTCAAGAAAGTTTGATGTGTTAGGTAATTTTACATCAATTTTTGTCTGGCGTTACCTGTGCCCAACAATAGCGAAAAGTACTGTTGCATCATAGCAACAGAAACAAAGCTGGAGGCAGGAAAATGAGTAGAACCATGTGCCACAAGTGTCTGAAGAGCCTCAAAAACACAAGTTTTAGGACTTATTCAAGCTTCATTCACAAAAAGTTCGCCCATTTTTTTTAGGTTAGTCATATTTGTTCCCAAGTTTAAAAAAAAATGCTTCCATAAATTAGGCAAATCAGAATAGTTAATTTGAATAAATTTTGAGATTTCAATTTGATTCACAAATATTCTCTTAGCTCATTCAATTTTCTATACGAATATATAAAGTTTTGTATATGTTAATTAAACGCTTTATTTTTTATCATTCTTTGGGTATAAACTATGAGAATCCCCTTCTTCTTCTTCTTCTTCTTCGCGTTCACCAGCTGTAAACTCTGGCGGAAGGTTCTGGTTGCTCGTCTACTACTGAACTGCAGTCCTGCTCCAGAACCTGAGTGTTGCGTGTGCATCAGTTTTACAGATCTCATTCTCTTGAATACAGACTATTGGTTCCTTGCCTCTCCGGCAGACGCACTCCGTCTTCAAAGGAAGCTCCCCAATTAGTTGACTCTTACAACATGCTTTTGGGGAGGCAGTGGGTCTATTCTTGTTTTCCCCACAATGGGGCCCCGGAACCCACACAGGGGAATCCCCTTCTGAATGCTCCATCTTTTTGGCACTGAAACTCCAAAAACGCTCCGTCTCTAGAGGGTTAAAGAAAAGAGTGGGCACTGGTGAAATTGCAGAACTCTGGGGTAGTCCCAGGGCGATATTAGTATTACATGGTTCTGACGTCCACGTACCCAGGCGAACGGCAACCATACATGGATGCAGGTAGGTTGCTATCCAGTTCACAAACCATCGACAAACCCCCTTCTCATGAGTGCAGAAATCAAAATATCATATTTGACTCTATTGTAGGCATACTCAGAATCAAACTCACTCTGATTGTTTAAAGAATAGTTGCATAAAAGAATCTGAAGCCTGTGATTGTGGAGCAGAAAGACAGACCCCTGAGCACATACTGCAGTACTGCCCTAACCTCTCCCAGCAAAGACTGTGGATCTGGCCCAAGGGAGCCACATTGCAAGAGAAGCTATGGGGGACCGGTGGCGACCTTAAACGCACAATCCTATTTGTGACCCAGACGGGACTCAATGTCTAGCATAACTGATGTCGAACGCAGAAGAAAAAGAAGGAATTAGTTGGAAGCTGTGTTAAAAGAATAAACTTGGTCTGAACCACGTCAAGTTGAAACAAATTCAGGCTCTCCTTTTCCCACTAAGCGACCGTCGGCTTTCCAGCTAACGATCGGTATTTAAAGGAGAGCCCAAATTCAATATACAAGTTTAAATTAATAATTTACTATGTATACCGCCGTCAACACTCGGTTGATAAATTCATTTATTAATAAGACTTAACGTTTCATTCAGTCACAGGCTATTTATTCTTCTGTTATTCTTGCCTGTATGACGTGGTGGCGTGTCAAGATTGCATCTGTTGCTGCTGTCGGCTGCTAGAATCAGGGCTGCCGTTAGGATTTTATCAAAACCCAAGCTAAGCTGAACAAAAAACCCAAGCAATACATAAGTAAAGTTTATCAATCAGCAAGTCCTTTACAGAACGTCGCTCTCTTCACGGCAAGCCTGAGCGTATCCCTTTCCCTAGCCAGCTTTCCGGCCCCGTGCGCTTTCAATGCCAATGCATCTTCAATGTCTTATATCCATCTTCGCGGTGGTCGACCTATGCCTAATTAGAGCTATAGTACGATAATTGTTACACAATTTGAGCTTCCCTTATTTTGGGAGGGGAATATATACTGATCTTTTCAACTGTTTGGGCCAGTTAGCACTGTTCCAGATTTTCACACATGCATAGCTTCTCCTCCAGCCTGAATTAACTCTGCTGGTATCTCGTTTCATCCCGGAGATTTGCCTGACTTCATGTTCTTTATTGATATTCTTACTTTCTCTAGTAAAGGTTCAGGCTCTTTTTCTTCGATTTCTTCGGCACTATCTGGCATGTTTTTCGAATCTTTGCAGATTTCTCCACAATACTCCTTCCATCTTTCAAGTATGTCTTTGCTCTCTGTTAATGCTTTGCCATTTTTATTGTTTATTACATTCATGAAGGCTTGAACTTTGTTGTTAACGTTCTGATCTCTTTGAAAATTTCTCTATCCCTTCCTTTTTGCTGGAGATGCTCTAATTTGTTGCATGTCTTGATTACAAATTGTTTCCTGTCTTCTCTGATCGCATTTCTCACTTTCTTCATGTGGGTTTTGTAAAGTTTTCTTCTTTCTATAGTAGCTTCAAAGCTTCTTCTGTGATGTATTCCTGTTTATTATATACTTTCCTGGGTATCATATTTTGCGCTGTTGCAATGATTATGTCTCTTGCCTGTGGGGCTAGTTCATCAGGTGACATTTCTTCCTGAAATATCTACGCCAAACTCTGGTGGTGTAGTACCACACACACAAAATATCTAAGATTGATTAAAAAGTAAAATTGTTATGGTTACGAAACGAAACATTTACCCCTTTTAAAGTATATATTATATATATATATATATATATATATATATATATATATATATATATTTTAAACAAGATTCCAAAATCTGAAACCAAGGCGTCCTATAAAAACCCAAATCTGGGGGAAACCCAAGCATTGGCAGCCCTGGCTAGAATATGGACTACATCGTCGTTACTTTTCGTATTCTCTGTTTTCTGAATTGTGCTATCTCAACTGAAGGAAACAGTCTTCTTCTTTTTATTCTTTTTCTTCTTTTTTGTCTATCTGCTTATGTCGTTAATAAATTTTAAGTCAATGAATTCAAATTGAGTCGAGTTGAGTCAATAATTGACGTCACAGCACTCGGGGCATTTCCATGCGTGCTCTGTCCTCACCTTCGGCAGCCCTCACAGTTCCAATACTGATGGTACCAGTCACAATCTGGTTATAGGTCCGTCTTTTCCTTCTTCTCAGTGTAGTGAGCTGACCAGACCCTCTAGTTACACCCATGTGCCTCATTCTCTCCAGGCCATAATATTCTTCTTTCTCAACAGATTCCGTTGCTTGTTCCCAAAGGGCCTAGACCACATCTGCTTTGTCATGCATCAATTCGCCACTCAGTGGTGCAGATCCAGCCAATCTGTCTGGCTGTTCATGACCCACCACACCGGTATTGCCTGGAGAAAAGATCCAAAGTATTCTCACTACTAGTGTCTTTCCCAGTGAAGCTTGCCACTCTGCTCGAAGCATCCCTGTCTTCACCTTTCTCGGCATAATTTCAGAGTCTACAACATGTGTATGCATCTTGTTCTCTAGCCACCGGAGAGCTGCAGTTATCGCCTCCACTTCCATTCTCATGCTAGATGTTGTTGTGTCGTATGCTAGGCTGTCCTACACTAAAGATTTTATATTGGCTTTTGCTACGAACCCTCAGGCACTTCTCTTCCCTCTCAACGCCGAACCATCTGTATAGATAATAACCTGGAGGAGAATTGTCGCGAATTAAATGTTGGACTTCCACCTCCTTAGCACCCGCTGGCCATTCTCTTCACTGCAGGCCCAGTGTAATCATAACACTACATGGGTCAGACTTTTCCTCTGGTACTCTGCTCCATGTCCATCGCTGCCATAATCTTTAGTGCATTAAGATTTTTTTAAAGCCTTTTCATGACCTCCTCTATGTGATCATTGAAAGACAAACATGTCAAATGTGATTCCCAGGTACCGCAGTCTGCTGTCTCTTTTGATGTCCCTGCCATTTATTTTGAGTCTGGGAACATCAGCTCTAACAAATCTGTTGTCCAAAGAACACCACAGGACGGTTGCCTTTTATGGGTTGATTACAGCACACATCTCTGTACACCAGTCGCTTACCTTATCTACTGTTGCCTGTAACTCTTCAGTTATTTGGTTCCGATCTCTCCCCTTCCTGTATACGAGAAAATCATCTGCAAATGTTAATATTATGTCAACTCCAGGTGTTTCCAGGTTTGCAATCTTGCTCGTAAAAACATAATAATTTCAAATATTTGGGAACAATCATATCATCAGATGGAAAATGTGTGACAGAGATTAAAAGCAGAATGGGTCAAGCAAAGGCAGCATTTCAGAAAATGAAATACATCTTAAGCAATAAGTCGCTCTCATTTAATGTCAGATAGTACTAAAATGTTACATAGAAGCCTGTTCATGGCAGCAAATCTTGGAATGTCAGTGAACAAATTATGAAAAATTTGGAAGCAACAGAGGTGGGGTTTCTGAGACGAATGTTACAAATACCTTGGACGGCAAGAGTAACTAATAACGATTTTTAAAAAAAAAACAATAAAAGTAGATCTATATATACAAAAATAAGAAGGAAACAAACACTGTTCTTTGGCCACGTAATAACAGGCATCGGCAAACATCGTAACAATTTGATAGATCAGTGGAAAGAGGGGTAGAGGCAGACACGGACAGACGATGCTGGATGGGCTGAAACGTTTGCATGAAGAGATATCAATTAAAGAGTTGGTCGACACAACAAGGGATAGTGATCTTTGGAGACGCATGAGCGCCTACGCCAGTTGGCAAGGCACATGATAATGATGAGTTTTCTCAGCTGGTCATGCATCAACTCACAGACGCTCAACACTCAAGAAGGTCGACCCAGCCTTGAGTGGGTACCAGGTGCAGTCCATAGCCCCAACGTTCACGTTTTGTTTGTGTCTGTTATATTGTGAAGCTTGCTGATATACTTTTTGTTCGGTTTTATGTTTTTTATTGGTACATTAAAATGATCATAGTGTTTACTGACTCTAGCTTAAAGTATATGGATTGGTATTATTAATAAATTTGCCGATCTGCAACTCGTGTCCTCGGTAGTATAGTGGTAAGTATCCCCGCCTGTCACGCGGGAGACCGGGGTTCGATTCCCCGCCGGGGAGGCTTTTTTTTCCTTCTAAATTTTATTTTGTAAATTTCCTTTTAAAATTGTAACCGATTTTGACTGCTGGTATGAGTATGAAATTTTAAGTGTACCTTTTAACGTTCACGTTTAATTAGGAATCTACATCACGGTACTGGGGACATTCCCATAAGCGCTCCCTCCCCATCTTCAGCAATAAGTGCAGAGTTCCAGTTCCGATGCTACAGTTAAAAGTATGACTGTATATCCGTCTCGCCTTTTCCTTGAGGGTTGATCGTCGACCAGATCGCCTGGTTACTAAAGCTTTTAAATAACTGCGATAATCATCAGTATCTGGTAAGATATCCACTAAATACTAGTATCCAATTCGTCATTTATAATCTCCATTTCTGTACTTTCCTCATCATGAATACCGAATATTTTAGTGCACAATCTATATTCCTATTATTTTAGAGTATAGTGTATGTACCTATTATTTTAGGGCTTAATCTATACACCCATTATTTTAGAGCATAATCTATACACCCATTATTTTAGTTCATAATCTATACACCCATTATTTCAGGGCATAATCTAAATATATAGTATTTTAGGGCATAATCTACACACCCATTATCTTAGGGCATAATCTATACACTCATTATTTTAGGGCATAATCTATGCAATATAAATATCGAAAAGTAATTAATTAGCATACATATTCCATAGCAAAATATGGGGGGGGGGGGAATGGGACTAAATACCTCAATTATAACCGAGACCTACTAATACAGATATCGCTGATTAAATTACTACAAGGACTTCGTAAGTTACTAATAAACTACAACCCTTAATTAACTGGTTCCTGCTGCAGAATAAAAGGAATTAAATGGTATGATAAAATCACTAATACTGAGCTGCGGCAGAGAACTAAACAAATTCCAGTAAATTAAGAGATGAAGAAAAGACGCTAGCGTTGGATAGGACACACATTGAGAAAACCTGAAAATCCAGGGGTGCAATAATAGAGGTAGAAAAATAGAAAAGTAAAGATCCCTTTTCACGCCTTTAGGCGCATCGGGCATATAGAAAGAACATCCCATATTTTTACAGACCAATTGGCACTGAGTGAGTAATGTGGTCAGCATTATGCCGGCCCTCTTTACTTCCCAAGGACATCCATCCTAGTACCAATTTTAGGCTGGGTCGACCTGCGAAGCCCCATACCACGATAAAAATCCAGGCAAAAGTCGAAAAATAAGAGAAGGAAATTGGAGAGTGAAGTTAAACACACGAGGAGGACATGGGGAAGGCTGCACCCGATAGCAAAGGATAGAATGACTTGGCTTGAGTTGGTTGACGGCCTCTTTGAGCCACTAGGTGATACTTTTTTTTAGAATGCAGTCCTGGTCGGGAGGGATGGGGCGTATACCAAATATATATATATATGTGTGTGTGTGGTGTGTGTGTGTGTGTGTGTGTGTGTGTGTGTGTGTGTAAATTCATTTTCTTCCGTGACCCGGGGATTTCCTTGGGGAATTCCGTGTTTGTGGTGAATTATTAAAAAAAAAGTACCCAGCTAGTTGTCCTCGACCCAGTGATTTTCTCTGGAAACTTCTTATTTGTGGTAAATTATTAACTAAGTACTCAAGTTACTTTAACTTGATAAAAGCCGATCAAGACTTGTAAACAACTGGTATTTTAATGTAGTATTTAAAAAATACATGCAAAAGATACACCCCCCAACCCCCCTCCCCAATAGGAGATGGATGACGAGGAAGAAGAAGAACACTAACTCACATTATCTTTAGGAAGTCGCTGTGGTGTAGCCGCTGGACTGCGGATCAGAATGTATTGGGTTCAGATACTAACTGAACCAGACTTTTTTTTTTTTCAAAAATGACCTTGGCTCCCAGGCCAACCCAGCCTTGAGTGGGTGCCTTGTGCAGTCATGTGAAGTAAAAGCGGCCGGTGTTATATGGACCACATCACCCACCAAGTGCCGATTGGTCTGTAAAATATGTGTATTTTATTCAATATATTCCTTACGTCCTTTTAAGGACGTAATTTTTTGTTATTTGAAGCCCCACTCTGGCTTTTGCCAGAGGCCGCAATATAGGCAGGCCATAAATATGGCCAATTGTCTGAACGCGGTTTCTGGGACCTCTCCACGGTGATCCTCATCCACATGGTGGCACTTTGTGTCATCGGGTGTTTATCGCTTGTGTGATGTCCTAGTGGAGTAATCAAGTCAACAGAGACTGTTACATTATTATCTTTTAGCCACTTTCAGCCATTTATTTTGGCAGTCGGCTTCTAGATTAAAACAATTTCCCGGAAAAACCACAGTGCAAGAAAACCCACAGCCTCCTGCAACAGCTGCATGAGGTTGTGGACAAACTATAAAAAAGCAGCCATTTTCTTGTTTTCTTCAAATAAAGGGACATTTGCAAAAGTAATTTTGATAAATATTTGTTTCATTTCAAGTAAGAACTGTTAATATTTGTTTATTGAAACTGTTTATTTTGTTTAGTGTAGTGCTTGCCTTATATCACACATTCAGGCGTATAGGCTGAGACAAGTATTTTATGGACCAGTGGGCACTATATCTAAATCTTTAACTTCGTTAAAAGTATCGCATCGTTATAAATATTAGGTTATTTGAATATCCTTTACAGGATGTTGCAGAACCAACACCAGCAGCCCCGGGCTGTTGTGTGGTTTCTCTAGGCAAATTTACGTCCAGTAGTTTGCCATTGCCCTGTGGACGGTCGGCTCCCTCATACCTCAGTCGAAACCAACGCAAGGCGCATGGCCCTCAGCTGGGATCGAACCCGGCACCCTGGCATTACGAAGCGTTCGCATCGACTTAGCCACACAGCCGACCGTTATAAATATAATTCTCTGAAAACTGCAATTTAAAAAAAAAAAAACTAGAGGAAGAGAAAAAGAAGAAGCAGAGGAAATGTAAAGTTTTGGCAAGTTTCTGTAAAAATCCGGGAGAGGGGTGGGGGAGGGGGTGGGGAACTGGTTGAAATCTACGACAAGCAAGCAAGACTGCAGGCTATGGCGTCATCGTGGCTCCTCCTCCTCCTTCCCAAGTCACTAAAAAAGATGGGTTTTTCATATTAGTAGTCCTTATTTTTGCGCAAACCTATTATTTAAATGATGTCATAGTCATATCATCAAAAACCCGTAAAAGTCGGAAAACTGACTTTCTCAGTGGGACAGATTTCAGGCCATTCTTGATGGGGCAATTCCATTGTATATGTATATGTGTGTGTGTGTGTGTGTGTGTGTGTGTGTGTGTGAGTGTGGTCTTCCCCTGGCACCTTTTTCATAAAATTTCTGTCTAGAAAGGAGTATAAAGTGATGGAACAGACAATGTTGTAAGAAGTCTACTTCAGTGATCTACTTCTCTCCACCTAGGAAAATCTCCAGAATGGGCACCTGGAATAAGTGAATTAGAGAAAGGTGTGAAAAAATATGGTCAGCGTCTGTGGCTTAAGTGTTGCTTCGTAATGCTGGGGTGCCGGGTTCTATCCCAGCTGCCGACGATTTGTCTTGCTTTGGATTGACAGTGGTACCGAGCGCTGATCATTCAGAAAGCAGTGGCAAACTACTGAATGTAAAATTTGCCTAGAAAAACCACAACAGCCAAAAAAAATGCTGGGGTTGGTTCTGCAATGTCCTGTAAAGGATACGCAACTAACTTTATGAATAATTTGAGGAGGTCATAGAGGGAGCTGCAGATAGCATGGGAAATAATAGCCTGGCATGAGCGAGTTAAGGGCCTTTTGCCCATATCAGGATAAAAGGCAGAAATAAAAGAAATGGCAGCAGAATAATCAGAAAAAAGAAAAGAAAAGAAGAAGAAGAATTAACAGAAGAAACAAAAGAAGAAGAAACAGAAAAAGAAGAAACAGACGCAGATGAAGAAAGAAACTGAAGAAGAAGAAGTTAAAGAAGCAGCAGAAAAAAAAAAAATAAGAAAAAGAAACATAAATTTTCTCCTTCTTCTTCTTTTGCATTTGCCCTTAAAAAGACAATCAACACTTTCTGTTGATTAGAGTTCTCCCTGACCCTTTTCTTCAGCTTATCACACTAGTACATTTTGCAAATTAATTTAAAAACATTTTCTGTTGCAGATTCTGAAATCATGAGTGACAGCGATGAAGATCCTGGATTTGGTAATATAAATATTATTTTCTATATCATGTTGTTTTGTGTGCTTGTGTCTGTTTTTTTGTGTAATTTTTTTTTTTTTAGGACTGATTAGTGAAGGGTTATGTGAAAGCTGCTGATATGTGTTTTGATAAATGATGCTAATGAGATGAAAGGATTGACTTCCTTGCACCAGGTTTTATCCCATATGATTTAGTCTCTATCTAAGAATGGCTAGCCTCCTGCTGGAAGTGCTGCACGAAACATGATCTGTATCTCCAACATCAATCCCAAGGGTCCCCGTGTGGGTTCCGGGCTATATTTTTTTGGGCCAAAAAGAATAGGCCGACTGCCTCCCCAACAAGCATGCCGTAAGAGTCAACAAACTGGGGGCTTTCTGTGAAGTCAGAGTGCATCTGCCTGAGAGGCAAGGAAGCACATGTGTAAAACAGATGTGCATGCAACAAAGGTTCTGGAACAAGACTAAAATCCAGAGGTGGACGAATATTCAGAACTTTTCAATGGAGTTTACAGCCGGTGAACGTGAAGAAGAAGAAGAATCCCAAGGGATCTCCATGAAAAATGCATCTGTGAACTTCAAGACACAGCTGTGAAATGAAACCAAGACCTTCAGAGCAAGAGGTAAAGGGCTTGACCCTTTTGCCATGGATATCACGTTGATGAGAACACCATGGCCAGATGATGAGAACACCATGGCCAGACGATGAGAAAACCATGGCCAGATGATGAGAACACCATGGCCAGATGATGAGAACACCATGGGCAGATGATGAGAATACCATAGGTGTATACAAATTGTAATGAAGATGTTTTAAAAGGAATTAACTCATGGATTAGAGTTTCCTATTCCGACTCCTTCTGAGAAAAGAAAACTGAAAGGTCGACCACTTTCAGACTGCTGCTAGCTAGCCAAGGCTGCTAACAGTCTCCGCCTATATTTATGGTCTGGGCTATTTGCGTCACTTTCATGACTAAATTTGTTTTTTCCTGAGTAGAAAGAGACAATGAACATTGTTGAAACCCTTTTACTGTCCCCGGTTGATTTTCTCTAACAATATCATTGTCATCTGCATTTCCAAGTATTCTTGTTGTTTCTCCTATAGAACAACCTTCCTTCAATTTCCTTATAATATTCTCCAGGGCCAAGTTGAAAAGAAGTGGGGACAAAGCATCACCTTTTACCATGAGAAGGGTAAAATGAGTATACAATGACAATGGGAAAGCTGAAGGGGAAGAGATGCAAAGAGACACTGAGAGAGAAGGTGCTGGACAGTTTGACATCACTGGTAAAGGATCATCTGGGGGGAATTGCCAGATTTGAAGTACTCTAACTTTAATTGGACCACCAGGCAAAACTGTGTTGCTACTGCTCTTGTGTATGTGTGTATGTGCCCCCGCGCACATGCATGAGAGAGGGATTGAGAAATAGAAAGTAAGAAAGAGAGAATGAGCAATACAGATAGAGAGAGGGAAAGAGAAGTTGCCCTCCACTCAAATTTTAGAGGTCCTTTTGTGGATTTTAGAGCACTAATTTATATTTTCATGGGGAGGGGAGGGGGGGGGCAAGCATGTCATAAAATCTGACTAATAAAGGACTTGCTGAAACAAGATGTCTTGGTATGAAAGACACAGATATCTCAGCCTAGCTGCAAACCATAACACAGTGTGCTAATCACCCTGCACACAAGAAGAAACACGACTATAAATGAGTGTCTTTATATTTGTCTTTATATGTTTTTCCTCTATAGAAACAGCTGAACCTGAGGATACTCATCCCGTAGATGTTAAACTCATGGATGGAAGAGTGATAAAAGATTTTCTAGTATTTCTTGACAACACGGTCCTCGGGGTTGGTTGCTTATCTGTTTATATCTAATGTTTATTTTATATATTAAAAAAAAAATTTTTCTTCTATTTCTTAGCATTCACTGTCTGTAAACTCTGGCAGAAAGTACTTTGATCTTGTTCTAGAATTTGAGTTTTGTGTGCACATCCATTTTACAGATGTATGCAGACTGTTGGCTCCCCACCTCTCAGGCAGAAGCACTCTGACTTTAGAACATACACCCCCAATTAGTAGCTTCCTACAAGATGCTTGTTAGAGGGGCAAGCACTCCAACTTTGGAGCAAACATCCTTAATTAGTGGACTCCTACGATATGCCAATTAGTCAGTCTATTATTTTTTCCCTTCAAAATTAGGAATCAGAATCCATACATAGAATAAATATATTGAAAGTAAAGTAGTGTGGAGTAATGTAATTTGATTGATGTTGAAAGTAAAGTAGTGTGGAGTAATGTAATTTGATTGATGTTGAAAGTAAAGTAGTGGGAGTAATGTAATTTCATTGATGTTGAAAGTAAAGTAGTGTGGAGTAATGTAATTTGATTGATGTTGAAAGTAAAGTAGTGGGAGTAATGTAATTTCATTGATGTTGAAAGTAAAGTAGTGTGGAGTAATGTAATTTCATTGGTGTTGAAAGTAAAGTAGTGTGGAGTAATGTAATTTCATTGATGTTGAAAGTAAAGTAGTGCGGTGTAATGTAATTTCATTGATGTTGAAAGTAAAGTAATGTGGAGTAATGCAATTTCATTGATGTTGAAAGTAAAGTAGTGTGGAGTAATATAATTTCATTGATGTTGAAAGTAAAGTAGTGTGGAGTAATGTAATTTCATTGATGTGTTCAGTTTAGAGATACTGATCACATCGTGGCTTTCAGGGTCCCATTTGAGGTTGGTGGGGGGGGGGGGGGGTGGTGAGGGGGGGGGAGAATATACATATTGCTCCCATAAAAAATATGTCATAAAAAGCGACTAAATACAGGTGTTTTCTTACATGTTGGAATGCATATGCATATGAGAGACAAGGAACCCAAATCTGCAAACAAATAAGCCGGATCTGTGGAACAAATAAACCAGATCTGTGGAACAAATAAGCCAGATCTGTGAAACAAATATGCCAGATCTGTGGAACAAATAAGCCATATCTGTGAAACAAATAAGCCAGATCTGTAGAACAAATAAGCCAGATCTGTGGAAAAAATAAGCCAGATCTGTGGAACAAATAAGCCGGATCTGTGGAACAAATAAGCCAGATTTGTGGAACAAATATGCACTCAAAACTTAATTCTGGAACAAGATCAAAGTCCAGACATGGACGAACAACCAGAATGTTCAAAATTTACAGCTGGTGTATGTGGGGGGGGGGGGGGGGGGGGGATAAACTTGGAAGATCATATTTTGAAATAAAATTATCGTTTGAAAGTACTTTTAGAAGGTTTGCATGCATAACTAATTGCAAGCCATCAGGCTTGATTCATTTAATCTGGTTTGCTCTGCACAACTTGGTGGAATACTGATACATGATAAGGCAGACGTGGTTAGTGCCTTGTGAGAGGGCGTGTACAGTTCGGAGGAGCAGATGGATCACCACAGTCTGGAGAGATTGATGCAAAGGGGGGGGGGGGGGTGACGAGAGGTTTTGGCAGATGCTCGAGGCTTAGAGGAAAGGCAAGACGGACGTTTAATCAGAATGCTACTGGCACCATTGGTATCGGAACTGTTCGCTGGCTGCTGAAGATGGGGACAGGGCGCTTATGGGAATACCCTGAGTGCTGTGATGTCGATTCTTGAATCAAATCAAATCAAATCATTCAATCTGATAATTCTTTGCAGG
Source organism: Candidula unifasciata (assembly GCA_905116865.2). Taxonomy (NCBI): domain Eukaryota; kingdom Metazoa; phylum Mollusca; class Gastropoda; order Stylommatophora; family Geomitridae; genus Candidula; species Candidula unifasciata. The sequence goes on along the minus strand of CAJHNH020001565.1, from coordinate 32,965 downwards.
AGAAAACTAAAATATGGACACAAGAAAATCAGATGGGACCTCCAGAATTGGCAGATGTGGTCCTTGTTCTTATAGGACCTCATGGCGGACAAAAACTCATGGATGATAATAAGCGTGTTGGGGACTACCTTGATGACCTTCTAAACAGTTCAATTGAATTTAAGCTTAAAGGGTAATTATAACTTTAATTTTATTGTAGTTACACCTTGTTGTTATGTTTGTGTGACTTCTTGTTTTGCTCCTTCCATGTGGTGTTAATTATGCAGTCTGTCCACTTCCTTCAGCCTCAGGTACTGCCAATAATACTGGATGGACACCAGTGTTTCCCCATGCTTGTCCAAGATCTTTTCATTTTGACTTTCTCTGTCTCTTTCACCTCCAACTTTCTTGCTGCCACAGTTATCATCAGCATCCACTTTGTTGGCTTTTTGAGCAACTTCTTCTTCTCCCTGTTCACCAGCTGTAAAACTCCGGTAAATAATCCTAGTTGTTTGTCCACTTACGGTCTTCTCCCAGGATTTGAGTTTTGAATGCACATCCATTTTACAGATCTGGCTTATTTGTGTGTAGCATGTTGGTTCCTTGCCTCTCAGGCATATGTGCTCTGACTTCGAACCAAAATGTTGATCCTATTTTAGCCAGGTCTTCGGCTGGGTATCTGTTTCTAGGAAAACTGCTTGGAGCTGTTGACTGATCTTGACCAGTATGAGCGACCCCTCATCCTAGAGCATAACCCTGTCTTGTTCAGTAAGTCTGTGTCCCGTGTGGGTTCCGGGGCCCCATTTTTGGGAAGACAAGAATAGACCTACTGCCTCCTCAACATGCTGAAGAAGGTCAGGACAGGCATGCTTCGTGCAGAGTGGCAAGCTTCACTGCGGAGGACACGGGTGAGGAGTATTGTCAAGATTTTTTCCACCGTGAAATGCCGGTGTGTTAGGAAATAAACAGGCGGACAGACTGGCTGGCTCTGCACAACTTAGTGGAATACTGATGTATGATAAGGCAGACGTGGTTAGTGCCTTGTGGGAGAGCGTGTACAGTTCATCGGAGCAGATGGACACCACAGTCTGGTGAGATTGATGCAGCGGGGAACGACGAGAGGTTCTGGCAAATGCTCGAGGCTCAGAGGAAAGGCAAGACAGATGTTTAATCAGAATGCTACTGGCACCATTTGTATTGGAACTCTTCACTGGCTGCTAAGGATGGAGATGGAGCATTTATGGGTATGCCCCGAGTGCTGCAATGTCAGTTCTTGAATCAACTCAACTCAACTCCCCAACAGGCAGGTTATAGGAGTGACTAACTGGGAACTTCCTTCGAAGTCAGAGTGCATCTGCCTGAGCGGCAAGGAACAACAAGCACACAAGTCAGTAAAACGGATGCACATGCATAATTTATGAGCTGGCACAAAGCCAAAGTCCAAATGGATGAGCAACCAGGACTATCCACTGGAGCTTACAGCTGGTAAACAAAAAAGAAAGAAAAAAAAAAGTACCTCTGTATCCCTTTTAACACTTTATGGGGAATGATTTGTGGGCCAGTGCTCGATGTGTGAAACTGAACATTATCTTTGCAGATAAATGTAAAATGTCTTTAACATCATAGGTCCATCTTTCTGGGTACCCTTTTGATCATACCACAGCCTACTCCACTGTCACTTTTTCATGATGTGCTCAAAGCATTCTGATTTTTTTTCTCTCACTATGTGGGTCCAGGGGCACCATTGTGGGGAATGCAAGAATGGACCCACTGACTACCCAGAAGCATGCCGTAAGAGTAGACTAATTGGGAGCTTTCTTCAAAGTGGGAGTGCGTCTGCCTGAGAGGCAGCCTGCGTACAAATGAGTCTGATTTGTAGAACAGACGTGCATGCAAAACTCAAGTTCTGAAGAAAGACTAAAATCCAGAAGTAAATGAAAAAAGATATTTTGGCTGGAGTTTACAGACAGTGAACACGAAGAAGAAGGGGCTCTGCAAGTCAAAAAAAGTTGAGAACCATTGGCCCAGAGTATTTCCTCTTCTTCTGCATTCATCCAAAGATGTGATTGCGTTGTGAACGTTTGTAGCAAGGCTATTCAACTGGCCGGCTATAGTGGCCCGCGAAGCCTAGCAAGTGGCCTGCATAGCATGACCAGCTGTATTGTACCAATGATCTTCATGTGCTGGGGCTCCAAGCCTATGGCCCGTACCGATCCCCATTTTCAAAATGTTGGCCCCTGAGCAAACCTAGTTGAATAGCCCTGGTTTACAGCATGGCTGCGATATTTGTACCTTTCGGCCAACAGATCCAACTTCTGCAGGCATTTGTTGACTGGGTTAGCCTTCCTAGGGCTTTAGAGTATTTAGAGGCATTACACTTCATTACACACTGCATTGGCAGCATCTTCTGTGGGGCTACATTTTCTTTATAATCAATCAGGTAAAAAAAAAAAATAATATTGTTCTTTTTTCCTACCAGGCAGCCATAGACATTCATCTCAACTTTCAACCCGGGCTTCGCAGACGGAAGGTTTATGTAGACAATTCAACCTACAAACAGAGAAGAGTTAAACAGTTATTGTTATTCTTGTCAACACATTACTGATTTGGTTTTAAGAAATTTTTGGACCCGTTTAAAAAACTGCATAGCACAGAAAACAGAAGCACACAAAACTGAAAAGTGCTCAGCAAATGAAATGCTAAATTACAAAACTTTATGCATAATCTACCATCCATTAAACTATTGAACTGTTGCCTGACCTGTGGATTTCCCCTGTTTGTGGTCAGCTAATAAGAAAAAACCTGTTCATTAAATGTGTTGCAAATTATTTAAGCTGTAATTTAAATCTGTGAATAATCTTCTTGATAAAAATAGTGATCACAAATTACCCTCCCAGACTTTACAAAAACAGGAATTTCCATTGACTTGTTTGGCCTTTTTTAGAGACAGCCATGGCTGCCACCTACAACATTTCTGATAGTTTTGTTTTTCTTTCCTTTCCTTTTGAGTTCTGGTAACAAACAGGCTTGTGAAACAAGTTACTACCAGTTATCATTATATCATTTTCTAGATGTTTTGAATCCAGTGGTGGCATGGTGTTTTCTCAGAAAATAAGACTGGGTCTTATATTAATTGTTCCTAGCTCTTTGAGTCCCAGGGGGTTTAGTATCACAGGCCCAGGGGGTAGTAAATATAGTCATAAAATCGGCGCATCGTGCGTTCTGTAGGCTTCTAGGTAGCAACCTATGAACGTATGATGCGTTCCTTGGGACTCAAAGAGTTAAAAAAAGACATAATAAGGGTTTATTTTTAGGGATGTGTTTTTATTTTCATTTACCAAATTATGCATTTATTCAAGTACAGAAATATATATTTAATCTAATACAGCCATGTATCTTCTGGAGCATCTCTATAATTCAGTATGTTCATCAATGTTTGAACAAACAAACAAAATCTGTGGGCTGACTGACAGTCTTATCTAAGCCTTATATTTAAGGTATGGCTTGTATTAGGAGCATTTTAAACAAATCATACTAGGACTTTTTTTATATAATTTTTTTAGTGAGGTCTTATTTTTAGGGAAATGCAGTATTAGAGTTCTTGCCATTTTGTTCAGTGCCTTAAGATATTGACTATGCAGTTTTACAAGTGTTTGCGTTGTTTTTTATAAAGTTTTCTCTTTAGTTTACCTCACAGAAGAAAGAATTTTTTTTTAAATTTCATGTATAAGTATGTAAAAAAGCGAATGGCTGCATAGGTAGAATAGCTTATCTAACAATTAGTGAATGGGTAGATAGACAGTTAGATATGTAATTTGGTAAATAGTTAGACAGTTACATATGCCAGTTGGTAAATCAGTTGGCAGACAACTGAATATGTCAGTTGGTAATTGATAAATGTGTAGAAAGACAGTTAGATATTTCAGTCAGTAAATGGGTAGACAGACAATTAGATGTGTCATTTGGTAAATGGGTAGTACAATGTGGCTCTGCTAGAGGTTTGATTTGACTCGTCACATTGCTATTTTGACGTTCTTAGGTGCACACAAAGCTATCACTCTTCTCAAGGTAAGAAAGGCGGCAGGCACAGTTACTAAGAATACATCAGATGACGAATACTCAGTTACTGATCTTTATTCGTTCACGTGTGTTCTCGTGGTTGCTACGCATGGCTGATTCCTGATGACATTGCCAACTATCTCACACGGGGATTCTCTCTGCCATTACTTTTTGGATCATACATCTGATTCAGGCTAACATATTGTACGTTGTACTTGTACACAATCGAAATTCGCAGTCAGTAGACATTCATTTCTTATCTCTAACAAATACACATGGTCAGACGGTCTGCATTCTTCTCAGCTGTTCTCTCGCATTCGACCGCACACATCCAGGTCCAAACTTCAACTGACTTTCTATCCCCTCTGGGTTCACACCTATCGTTCAAGTTTAACGCTTTTCTCGTATCCCTATTCACTCACCACGGGATACTTGAGACCTGCTTATCTCACTTTCCTCTTGTTTCACTGGTCCTCTGACCTTGTCCCCCCAATCGGAAACTCTTTGGGATTTCCCCGGGAATTCACAACCTTACAGATAGATGGACAGTTAGTTATGTCAGTTAGTAAATGGGTAGACAATCAATTAGATACAGAATTTGTTAAATGGGTAGACAGACAATTAGATATGTCAGTTAGTAAATGGGTGGACAGACAATTAGATACGTCAGTTAGTAAATGGGTGGACAGACAATTAGATACGTCAGTTAGTAAATGGGTGGACAGACAATTAGATACGTCAGTTAGTAAATGGGTGGACAGACAATTAGATACGTCAGTTAGTAAATGGGTAGACAGACAATTAGATACGTCAGTTAGTAAATGGGTGGACAGACAATTAGATACGTCAGTTAGTAAATGGGTGGACAGACAATTAGATACGTCAGTTAGTAAATGGGTGGACAGACAATTAGATACGTCAGTTAGTAAATGGGTGGACAGACAATTAGATACATCAGTTAGTAAATGGGTGGACAGACAATTAGATACGTCAGTTAGTAAATGGGTAGACAGACAATTAGATACGTCAGTTAGTAAATGGGTAGACAGACAATTAGATACGTCAGTTAGTAAATGGGTGGACAGACAATTAGATACGTCAGTTAGTAAATGGGTGGACAGACAATTAGATATGTCAGTTAGTAAATGGGTAGACAGACAATTAGATACGTCAGTTAGTAAATGGGTGGACAGACAATTAGATATGTCAGTTAGTAAATGGGTGGACAGACAATTAGATAGGTCAGTTAGTAAATGGGTAGACAGACAATTAGATATGTCAGTTAGTAAATGGGTAGACAGACAATTAGATACGTCAGTTAGTAAATGGGTGGACAGACAATTAGATATGTCAGTTAGTAAATGGGTGGACAGACAATTAGATATGTCAGTTAGTAAATGGGTGGACAGACAGTTAGATATGTCAGTTAGTAAATGGGTGGAGAGACAGTTAGATATGTCAGTTAGTAAATGGGTAGACAGACAGTTAGATATGTCAGTTAGTAAATGGGTGGACAGACAGTTAGATATGTCAGTTAGTAAATGGGTAGACAGACAGTTAGATATGTCAGTTAGTAAATGGGTGGACAGACAGTTAGATATGTCAGTTAGTAAATGGGTGGACAGACAGTTAGATATGTCAGTTAGTAAATGGGTGGACAGACAGTTAGATATGTCAGTTAGTAAATGGGTGGACAGACAGTTAGATATGTCAGTTAGTAAATGGGTAGACAGACAGTTAGATATGTCAGTTAGTAAATGGGTGGACAGACAGTTAGATATGTCAGTTAGTAAATGGGTAGACAGACAGTTAGATATGTCAGTTAGTAAATGGGTAGACAGACAGTTAGATATGTCAGTTAGTAAATGGGTGGACAGACAGTTAGATATGTCAGTTAGTAAATGGGTGGACAGACAGTTAGATATGTCAGTTAGTAAATGGGTAGACAGACAGTTAGATATGTCAGTTAGTAAATGGGTAGACAGACAGTTAGATATGTCAGTTAGTAAATGGGTAGACAGACAGTTAGATATGTCAGTTAGTAAATGGGTGGACAGACAGTTAGATACGTCAGTTAGTAAATGGGTGGACAGACAGTTAGATATGTCAGTTAGTAAATGGGTAGACAGACAGTTAGATATGTCAGTTAGTAAATGGGTGGACAGACAGTTAGATATGTCAGTTAGTAAATGGGTGGACAGACAGTTAGATATGTCAGTTAGTAAATGGGTGGACAGACACTTAGATATGTCAGTTAGTAAATGGGTAGACAGACAGTTAGATATGTCAGTTAGTAAATGGGTAGACAGACAGTTAGATATGTCAGTTAGTAAATGGGTGGACAGACAGTTAGATATGTCAGTTAGTAAATGGGTGGACAGACAGTTAGATATGTCAGTTAGTAAATGGGTGGACAGACAGTTAGATATGTCAGTTAGTAAATGGGTGGACAGACAGTTAGATATGTCAGTTAGTAAATGGGTGGACAGACAGTTAGATATGTCAGTTAGTAAATGGGTAGACAGTTAGATATGTCAGTTAGTAAATGGGTAGACAGACAGTTAGATATGTCAGTTAGTAAATGGGTGGACAGACAGTTAGATATGTCAGTTAGTAAATGGGTGGACAGACAGTTAGATATGTCAGTTAGTAAATGGGTAGACAGACAGTTAGATATGTCAGTTAGTAAATGGGTAGACAGACAGTTAGATATGTCAGTTAGTAAATGGGTGGACAGACAGTTAGATATGTCAGTTAGTAAATGGGTGGACAGACAGTTAGATATGTCAGTTAGTAAATGGGTGGACAGACAGTTAGATATGTCAGTTAGTAAATGGGTGGACAGACAGTTAGATATGTCAGTTAGTAAATGGGTAGACAGACAATTAGATATGTCAGTTAGTAAATGGGTGGACAGACAGTTAGATATGTCAGTTAGTAAATGGATACACAGACAGTTAGATATGCCAGTTTGTAAATGGATAGATTGACAGTTAGGTATATACGTTTATAGGCAATTGAAAATGTGGGCAGATAGTTGATATTTATTTGGTAGCTACGTTGTTCGTAACGGGGAATATAAATTCAGTGGTAAAAATAATTATATTATTGTTATGAGGCTTGCAATAAGATAGCATTTTTATGCCATTGTGAATCACAGAAATGAGTGAATAGCATGCATAAGTGATCTGTGTATATCACCATGTGTTAATTTTTATGACTTTTGCTGTCTGTATTTTTATTGCTTTGTTTGTAACCCTTTACATGTATATATATATGGACTATGATGCAGTTGTAAAGATAATATCTTGAGGTGGAAAATGACAAGACTGTAGTGTCAACATCTAGAGGTGGACAGTGGTACAGCTGTAAAGATAAAAATAACAAGAGGTAGGCAGTGGCACTTTGACAAGATAACATCAGGAGGTGGACTACGATACAGTTGTAAAGATAATATCTTGAGGCAAACAATAATACGTCTGTATAGCTAATATCTTGAGGTGGAGACTGATTCATCTGTATAGTTATTGTCTTGAGGTGGACTATGATACAGTTGTAAAGATAATATTTTGAGGCGTGATGCTGACCACTTCACCCGTCAAGTGCCGATTGGTCTATAAAAATATAGGTCTAGCCCTATATACCCAATACGCTCAAAAGCGTGGAAAAGGGACTTTCTTCCCACAGACAAAAACTTTAGCATCACTATTGCAATACTATTTTCTTGCCAAAATGCTACTCGAATGTGGATTACATAATCAAAGCAATAGAACTGTAAACATGTTTTTATCACTAGCTATACTTTGCTGAACACAGAATATGTCTACCCCAAAAATGTTGCTGACATGTGCAGATGAAAATATTGCACAATGTCTAGATACAGCTCTGACTGTTGAACGACCAGAGTAACTAACAACGATTGCTTGAAAGAAGCTAATGAAAGTAGATCTCTATATACAACAATAAGAAAGAGACAAACACTGTTTATTTTTCCACATAATGAGAAGAGAGACATTGGAGAACATCGTGACAACTGAAAAGATCGGTGGGAAAAAAGGGGTAGAGGCAGGCCAAGAGAGATGATGCTGGACGGGCTGAAACGATGGCATGGAGGGATATCATCAAGAGAGCTGTTCCAGGCAACTAGGGATCATGATCTGTGGAGACGCATGACAGGAAAGGGCACATGATGATAATGATGACTGTTGGAGTGGAGCTTCCTACTCAAAGGGTGAATCATTCTAATCCATAGTCACATATGGCTGAAAGATAATTTTAATATTTTCCTGTTTTGCTGTTATACATCACATAAGGCTTGAAATCTTGTCCTCCGTTACACTATAATGACTGAAAGATGTTTTTATTATGATTTTAATGGTTCCACTTTATAATTTCAACAAATTTCAGAAAAATACATCGTTTATCTTAGAGAAAAGCTTTATATGCCCAAAATTGTGTTTTAAAATCCAGTCACCTGATGCATATTAATGCTTCAGTCGGTTTTTGTTATTGGCTACTCTGTTTACATTTCTTTAAATATTTTAAAACCAAATTTTTTATGCAGATACATTTTTTAAATATAATTTATTAGTTAACAGTGTAAAATACAATAGTTAAAATGTGTTTTTTTTCATTCTCCCCAGAAATTCCATGTGTTTATCCCCTCCTTCCCACCTCGCCCCTTTATTTGCATTTGTGGTGTTATAGGGTATTATCCTATATTCTTCATATAGGTTTTGTGTGTATTCCACATTAAACATTTCAGAATAATGATGTTTTAATTTTTTTGAGTTATTTAGCTTTACATAGTTTCATCATATGATGGTTGGGATCTTTTTTAATCTTACCCTAAACAGGGGAAATCACAGGTCACGGGACAGCCTAATATTTCAGGGGGTGGTAGATAGGCTGCATGCAGTCGTGGGACCTAGGCTGCATGCTATCGTGGGACCTATTCTGCACTCTCTCGTGGGACGTAGGTGGGTTGGAGTTAGGGCCAGTTCTAGATATTTTGGGGTCACTGAAAGCATCAGAAAGCTGGGAAACCCAGTCTTACCTCCCTCTAAAATTTTGGACTGTCCTGTGATGTCATCTGGGGTAGAATGTTATTAAAGCACCAATGGTTGCTCTGTTGTTGGCGCCTGTTTGTCTTTCCAGACAATCATATTATATTGAAAGTGGTGCATATCGGGAAATTAAGGGGCACTAGGTCTCAGACTAATCAAGCTGTGGCTCTACAGGTGGGATGGGAGTTTATCTATAAAAGTACGGGTTTATATCATATATCTAATGTGACAGTGGCACAAAATGGTTTCTGTACTTACTTTTTATGAGCTATGCCAGATGGTGTTAAGTAACTCACACCATTTTTAAGACACCCAAACATAAGTATGAATGCCAAGAAACACATTAGAAACATCCCTGTGTGGGTTTCAGGGTCCCATTGTGGGGGAAAATAAGAATAGACCCACTGCCTCCCAAACAAGAATGTCGTAAGAGTCGACTAATTGGGGGTTTCCTTCAAAGTCATAGTGCATCTGCCTGAGAGGCAGAAAACAAACAGTCTGCATACAAAGTCATTTAAGAAAAGTCCAGAGGTGGGCGAACAACCAAAACGTTACGCTGGAGTTTACAGCCGCTGAACCGAACAAGAAGAAGCAGATTTTATAAACAACACACTTATGCAAGTACTATGCTACCAGTACTAAACTTGGGCATTATCAAAGGCTAACCGGGCAGAGTGGCAAGCATCACTTCCGAGGTCATGGGTAGTTTAGCATCCTTTGGATTTTTTCTCCAAGTCATGCCGGTGTGTTGGGAAATTAGCAGGCAGATAGATTGGCTGGTTGTGCACCACTTGGTGGTGAACTGATGTATGACAAGCTGGATGTTGTGAGGGCCCTTTGGGAGCTAGTAAATAGTGCAGAGGAACAGATAGATTATAAGGGTCTGAGGAAAATGGCACTGGGAGGAGTTACAAGAGGATCTTGCCAACACTCGACACGCAGGGGAAAAGCGAGACGGATATACAATCAGACTGTTACTGGTACCATCAGAATTTTAACTCTTCACTTGCAGCTGGAGATGGGGACGAAGCGCTTATGGGAGTGTCCCGAGTGCGGTGATTTGGATTCCTAATTCAAAATTCAACATTCAACAAAGGTTAACCTACGTGAACTTAACACACATTCAACGAGATGAGTGAGAAAAGCTGCCAACTTCACCATCTGAGACAAAGTGAGAAATGATAATATTGACAGACTATGGGAACAACACCATGCACACAATTCATTGAGAAACAGAAGATCAAATGGTTTGGTCATCTCATAAGAGTTGAGTTTAGTCAAGAGGTCTGTTTCACTGATTTAACCAAGGAAAATCTCGTATGGGCACAAGAAATAAGGGAATTAGAGACAGATATGAATAATATAAAGAGATCATAGAGGGAGCTACAGATGGCAGAAGATAAAATGCTTTTGCCTTTTGTCAATTTCTGGGGGAAATGCACAAATAAAAAAAAAAAAAAGAGGCAGCAGAATAAGATTCAGGAAAAAAAAAAAGAAGAATCAGTGTTTTTCTTTTCTAGGAAAAAAGGTGCCAATACTCGCAACAAAGTGTCCATTACAGTAGCAATAAAAAACATGATGCCTAAAATTAAAAAAAAAAAATGTATAGGAAGCTCCGTTCCTCCAGGGACAGACCAGTTTACCGAGGCCCATCTTCCAAGACGTTCCGTTGCGTCCAAAGCCAGCTCGAAGCTTTTTCAGCAGCTTCGCCCAGTTGTTTTAGTGACCGTTTACGCTGGTTTCCTCGCAAGCCTAGCTGCTTTAGCACATTGTACATGGAAGTGGAGACAAGACCTCTTGCGCCTACCTCGCCGGCGAAGATTTATTTACCGAGTACGCGTAGTTTTTCCTCAGACCGGCCGCGAGCTCACAGTACTTCTCGAGCTTGAATATGTGATTCTCGTCCATTCGCTACTCATACGGATAAGCTTTTTTTTTTTTTTTTTTTGAACTACCGTACCGTATGAGTCGCGAATGGACGAAAATGACATGTATAGTTGACCATGATATCTTGCGTGCGAGCCAGATAGGGTAAATTTCGTGATTAGTTCCGTCTATCCCGACCTGTCAGGCGGCAGATCGCGGTTTCATTTCCCGCCTGGGAGGGTATGTTCTTTAATTGTACATTATAAATATTTCAAGTGTTTAAAAAGATAAATAATAATATTAAACTGCCATTACTTTGTGGCCTATAGTTACCACTTTTGTTTGGTATGTTGGGGGGTTGGAAAAAAAGGGGGGGGGGGGTATTCGGGCCTGAGGCTTTACGGCCTTTTGGCTTGTGCTGTCGCCACGGACTGTGTCGGGTAGGATTTCATTGTTTTCTTCCCAACAGAAAAAAAATCAATAAATTCCTAAGATGCTTTCCCAATATCTCTCCCCCCTCCCACCCAGGATGACGTCACAGGACATTCCAATATTTTCAAGGGGGTGAGAGCGGTTCCCAGCTTTCTGGTGCTTTTAGCTACCCCAGAACATCGAGAACTGGGCCTAACCCCAACCCACCTACATCTAACGAGAGAGTGCAGCCTAGGTCACGCGATTGCATGCGGCCTATCTACCACCCCCTAAAATATTCGACTGTCTGTTTATTGGGGAGGGGGTAGGATTGGGATAGAACCATTCCCAACCCTAATCAACAGTTATAAGGGTGTTAATCTTCAATATTGCAGCTATAGAAAGGATGTCCCTTTTACATACATTAGCTTAATAAAATATTGATAAATTTGATAAACAAACAGTTGATATTTTGTGAGTATTATAAAAAGAGTTAAAAAGATTCTTACCCTTCACATCCCTTCCCTATTATGATGAAAAGAGGGGGAGGAGGAGAAGTAGAATACTATCACTATTCCCCATTATCTTTCAGCCAATGGGAAATTTTAGCCACTTTCAGCCATTTATTTGGCAGTCAGATTCCAGAGCCCAAGAATTTCCTGGGAAAACCACAATAACAAGATAATCTTACAGGCAGCAGGCTACGTTCTCGTTGTTTTTCACCTTTTGTGGCAGTAATAATTATACATACTTGTTTCATTTGACGTTAGAACTGTTAATGTATGTTTACTGAAACTCGTTCACGATAAATCTATGAATGTGTTTAATAAAGTGCTTACGTATCTTCCAGATTTAATATTATATATTACAGGGAAGTGTTTTAAATTATATAATTGCGAGATAACAACACAGGAATTCCTACATTTAAACTGGGATGGGCTATTAGTATTATTATTATATATGTAAATACCTGTTGTTATTTATCATCGATCTAGAACAGAGAAAATATTTACATTAGCGATATGTTATTAAACCCTTCTGTACTTTATTTTGGATATACAAATACAAGTGATAAACAAAGTTTACAAAGTGTTATACATACTTATACTCTGATGTGCACTCAAAAAATGTATTACTGACCACAGCTTCCCAATGTAGGACTCAATTTGTTGTTTGTTTTAAAGCACCACCTTGGCTGTTGCCGGGGGCTCTAATATAACCTCACCCCGTGTCATCCTCATCCACATGGTGGCACTTTGTGTCACCGGTTGTTAATCACTTGGTGTGGTGGATGCCCTGGTGTGGTTAAATCTAATTCACTCATTCACTCATAGATGCAGAAGAAAGCAATATAATAAATCTCCCGTCTCTGTTGGCAATAGTAATAATAAGTAATAGAGATAGGTGATTTATTTTGGTGATATATAGTCCATTGTCACCCACCCCCCCTCCCCTAAACACACACACACAAAATGCAGTCTGTGTTTTTCTGTTTGAATGAAGCATTTTTCATAAGTTTTGTATGTAAAAAATAATTCTTTAGAGCTGTGTAAATCATATCATGGACGGTCAGCCGATTAGTGAAAAATTATATAGAAGCAGCGGGGATGTGGTTGAAATGACAAATGATAAGAGTACCCTGGCCAGATAAAAGTGTCATACAAATGTCTTCAAAGAAACTCACAAAGAGAACTGACTGTTCATATTGGTCATGTCATGTAAAAAAAAAAAAAGTAAAGGACCCTTTTCCAAGCCATTAGGCGTATAGGGCATATAGGGCTAGACCTATATTTTTTTTAGACCAATGGCACAAGATGGGTGATGTGGTCAGCATCATGCCGGCTGCCTTTACTTCCCGGAACTCCACCCGGTACCCACTCAAGGCTGGGTCAACATGGGAGCCAAGGTAATTCTTTAAGAAAAGTCCGGTTCCGCCAGGGAGCGAACCCACAACCTTCCGATTTGCGGCACGCGTCTAGCCATTCTGCTACGGCAACTCCCCAGTCATGTTATGAGAAGAAGAAAACTGGAGTACATCGTGACGGTCGGAAATCTGGAGGGGAAGAGAGGCAGAGAGAGACCTAGAGAAGGTGCTGCTGGACAGTTTAACGTCAGGGTAGAGGACGAGGAGAAGAAGCAGAAAAATCTGGAGTCTTGATCAGTTTTTGTTAACATCCAGGGGGGTTGAAACCTGTGACAACCAAGCAGATAGGCAAGGCTGCTACCTATTGTGATTCCCCCCCCCCCCTCTTTTTTTTCCACTAAAAAGATGGATTTTTTATATTTATTTTTTATATTTAGAGTCATCATTTTGCACAAACTTAAAATTTTGTTAATGACATTGTATCACCAAAAACCTGTAGTAGGCAGAAAACCCACTTTCTCACAGTGACAAAGTTCCATTTTTGGCTTGGTATTCTCCTTGCTCTGTATTCATGATATTTCTTTCTAGAAAAAAGTATAATTTGATACAAAAATACTCCATGTGGGTTCTGGGGCCCTATTGTGGGGGAAATAGAATAGACTCACTGCCTCCCCAATGAGCATTGCCGTAAGAGTGGACTAATTGGAGGCTTCCTTCGAAGTAAGAGTGCATCTGCTTAAGAAGCTTGGAATCAACCGTCTGCATACAAATGAGTCAGATCTGTAAAAGGGATATACATGCAGCATTCAAGTTCTGGAACAGGACTAGAGACATGAAGTGGACGAACAAGCAAAACTTCTCGCAGGTGTTTACAGCCTGTAAATGCGAAGAAGAAGATAAAGAAAATGCTGAAAGAAGTCTGTTTCACTGTTTTAACCAAGGAAAATCTCATATGGGCACAAGAAATACGGGAATTAGAGACAGATATGAATAATATAAAGAGATCATAGAGGGAGCTACAGATGGCAGAAGATAAAATACTTTTGCCTTTTGTCAATTTCTGGGGGAAATGCAGAAATAAAAAAAGAGGCAGCAAAATAAGATTCAGGAAAAAAAGAAAGAAGAATCAGTGTTTTTTTTTCTAGGAAAAAAGGTGCCAATACTCGCAAAAAAGTGTCCATTGCAGTAGCAATAAAAAACATGATGCCTAAAATTTAAAAAAAAGGTGCAGGTACTGTGTAACCTGCAGGAAAAAAAGCCCTGAGAAGAATGAACGAATAAACTTTATTTTCAAAGGGTTACAAATTGGGCAAGCAAGCCCGTCTTACATTCGGCCCTTCCAAGCACTCATCTTTCAGACTCCTATTGCATGTTATCGATAATGCATGTTATGTTTATATAAAAATATACATAATGAAATAATGCATACACACTTTATGTATACAAAATCTTACCCACTCGGAATATACACATACATATACATTCTTATATGCTCATATGTACTCAGACACAAGCACACCCATACATATACATACATAGACACTCACATTCATACATACACACTCATACATATACATAATTGCACTCGTGTTTATACACACACATCCGAGCACCCACACTCATGCGTACACATACATACACAAAAAACCCATATATGTCTATATATATGCACAGATGCATAATCACCTTTGTACACACATGCCCTCATACATACACAAGCACACATCCACACACACATGCACTCTCATAAATGCATACACAGATATACATTAACACAAACACCCGCACGCTCATATATCCATATACAACACTCATGCAGACGAATGTATTCATACATACACATCCAAACATACCTATACCTGAATTCATATCCATACTTACTGACATTCATAAGAAACCCCAAACACTAATACATACACGCACTCATACATACAAACATAAACACCTATGTATATATATATATATATATATATATATATATATATATATATATATATATATATATATATATATATATATATATATATATATATATATATATATATATGTTGCAAGTCCATCATGAGTGGTGAAGACAACTTTCATCCAAAGTTGTAATGATCAATGATTATGAGTACGTAGGTGGCTGATTAGTCCAATATGAGCTAGGAAAGTTTTTGAGTAGTGCGGACAACAGATGGAAGCCACAGTAAGTGTGGGATTAGCAGTACGATTCTTTCTAGTCTGCTCTCTCTCTCTCTCTCTCTCTCTCTCTATATATATATATATATATATATATATATATATATATATATATATATATATATATATATATATATATATACACACACACACACACACACACACACACAAGCGCCTTATCTTACACAGTCATAAACAGCCCTACATCCTTGAACACCCTTACATACCCAGAAAAAAAGAACAAACAAGAAGATACAGAAGAAATGGAAACAGAAAAGACGAAGAAACAGAAGATTATACTCTACTTTTGTGATTGTCCTTGAAAGGGTGATTTGCAGTTTCTGTTGTTCAGAGCTCTCCCTGACCTTTCACCCCAGCACCCACACATTTCACTTTTGCAGACTATTTCAAAGATATTTTCTGTTGCAGATTCTGAGATGATGAGTGACAGTGATGAAGATCATGGATACGGTAATAGAAATATTGTTTTAGGTAGCATGTTGTCTTTTTTCTCTCCAAGAACAGCTAGCCACTTGTTGAGAGCATCACACAAAACATGAACTCCATAGCTCCAGTGACAATATCCATGGATCACTGTAAAAAATTGCACTCGGGAATTGAGCAATGCACCTGGGAAATGAATCCATGACCTTCAGAAGATGAGGTCAAGGACTTTACCGCTTCACCATGGAGAGCCCCATGATGAAAACACCATAAGCAGATAAAAAGTGTAATGAAGATATCTTCAAAGAAATTAACTCATTAAAAAAGCTGAATACCCGATCACAAGAAAGAGACAACTTTGTTTGGGCATTTTTACTGTCTTTATTTAGTTAATTTTCTCCAACAGTATCAATGTCATCTGTGTAACCAAGTATTCTTTTAGTTTCTTATATAGTACAATCTTCTTTGCGTTCGGCTTTGTATGCTCAAATTAGACCATCAGGTGGGTTGCTTCTATGAACTCGCATGTCAGCTGCAGGTCCTTCATGGTTCTCCATAGCTTGCTCTGCACACTTTGCTCCTAAGGCCAGGTTTATTTTTGAAGTTGTAGGTAGAGTGGGCAGGTCTGTAGAATGTGCTCCGGTGTTTGTGGTCCTGTTTGAATGGCACACTGTAGGGACTGTACAATCTTTATTTTATGCATGTGGTAGTTGAGCCTACAGTGTCCTGTTCGTAGACGAAAAATTGTTGTATGTTGCTTTCTGTTGAGTCTGCTGATGAGGTCTTGTGGATGTTTACTGTTAGTTTGTTCTCTAAACAATTCCTTGTATTTTCCTTTGAAAGTGTTCTGATTTCTGGTAATGACAATGAATGGGCGTATTGTTTTTCCTTTGTTCCATTTTTTGCAGACATCTTATTTCTTTGGTTCTTTGCACATTTATTTCTGTGAAAGGAAAAAAAAAGGGACAGTTCTAATTCCTTTGGTTCTTTGCTTGCTTGTTAAGGTCAGAAAAATAAATAGTTGACTGCTTCAAATTTGCTGAAGACAGCTTCGGTTATAATTATGGTCTGGTTTTGTTTGCTAGTGAGTGTCCTTCAACCTCACCATGACTGCACAACAAGCGACTAACACCTAATGTCACAAAGTGCCACCAGACGGATGAGAATCCCCAGGCGCAAGTTCCAGAAACTCTTTCAACCACTTGGTTATATAAGGGCCCCGACGACAGCCTAGGGTGGGGGGGGGGGGGGGGGGAGGGGGGCGTCAAATAACTAAATATTTTAGATTGAAACTAAAATTAGCTGCGCCAATTTCAGTGTGGCTAAAATGGCTTGTGCCAGTAGTTATGGCTTATTGTTTGGTTTATACAGTTTGAGTTTAGACGACAGATCAACATCATGACACATCAAGGGTAGTAACCCATAAGTGCTCCGTTCTACTTCTGACTCAAGCCTGAGTTCAAAGAATCTCCTTTATGCTGTTAGGGGGTCCTGTTACAGGTGTCCATCTTCCTGACTGTGCTTTTTTTGTTCTGGGTATGATTGGGTCGTTCTCCTTATATCTTTTTTTTAGATTTGGTGTCCTGTCATCTGTCCTTGAGGTCCCTGCCCTTTTCCATTTGTCTTCTTCTCCTGTTGTGGGCTGTTGATTTGGGTCAGTCCTACTAAGTCTTCATGTTACCCGCTGGGCATTCCGGGCAAATACCAGTGGACCTTATTAGTTGCTGGGACTTATTTGAGTAGACCAATTATAGTCAACATTATACCAGCAGACATTTCGTGTGTTTGTCTCCCCTGGTACCCATTTTAGGCTGGATCGACCTGGGGGAGGAGGGGGTTTAGGGGGTCTTGTCAGTTTGTTATTAAAAGTGCCTCAATTTGAATTTCACTACCAGCAGGCTAGACGCTGCTTATTATACGTGTGTTCCTGTGTATGTATGTGCCTGCAGCCTATGAGAAATAGGGAGTGAGGGGGAGATAAACAGAAAGGTATCCTTGCACTCAAGTCTAGAATTCACTTTATGGATTTCAGGAACCTCAGTTGTTGTGGGGATGGGGGTTGTGCCATGCCATAACAGGTGACTGAGCATCTGCCGAAATAAGATGTCTTAGCCCGAAAAGTACAGATATCACAGCCAAGCTGTAAACCATAATACAGTGTAGCCACCACCATTTTAAAGGTACACACAGAAGATGAATGGACGGAGAAAGACTATAAATGGATATCTTTATATTTGTCTTTATATATATTTCCTCCACAGAAGCCGACTGTGATGGTACTTTTGAAGTAGACATTAAACTTATAAATGGAACAGTGAAAGAGAATTATCCTGTTGTACTTGCCAACACAGTTCTCGCGGTTGGTTGCTTATCTGTTGTTTATTTTAATTATTTTAAAAAGTTAATTCTTCTTCTTTTTGCTTATCTGTTTATATATATTGTTTATTCTAATTGTCAAAAAGTATATTCTTCTTCTTTTTGCTTATCTGTTTATTTTAATTATCAAAAAAAGTATATTATTCTCCTTTTTTCTTAGTGTTCAATAGCTGAAAACTCTGGCAGAAACTAGTTTGGTCTTTGTATTTCGCGTGCACATCCATTTTACAGATCTAGCTTATTAATATGCAGACTGTTGACTCCTCATCTTTCAAGCAGATGCATTCTGACTTCATAGCAAACATCCTTAATTAGTAGCCTCCTATGAAATGCTTGTTAGAGGAGCAGTCTGTCTGTTATTTAAAAAAAAAAATTATGGGGCCCCAGAATCTATCTTTTTCTTCTTCTCAGTATTTTGAGCCCTTGAAGTTCATTATTGCAGATATCACCCCCCTCCACTCATCTCTCTGGTTGGCCTTCTCTGTCCGGTTGGGAACACCAAGTGTTTGCAGGTCTCTCGGGACATTAACTCTCCATTGTCTTCTTGGTCTGCCTCGTGGACTACGACCATTCATCTCCCTTGAGTATACAAATTTTACCTCTTTGTCAAACATTCTCTCAATATACCCCAGCCATTTCAACCTGTTAGCTCTCATGATGCCAGTAATCAATGATGATTTAAACAGATTATAAATTTCGTTGTTGCTTCTTACTCTCAATTCCCCGCTGTTTACATCTTTGATAGGTCCAAAGATTTGTCATAATACCCTGTTTTTGAAAACCTGTAATAAGCCATCATCTCTTTTTAGTTGTGCTCCAAATTTCAGAGCCATATAAAACGAGTGGTCTTATCGTTTTATTTCCATACAGAAAGCCATACAGGGAATAAAATATATTGAAAGTAAGTAAAGTAAGAAGAACTAATATAACTTAATTGATGTTAAGCTTTGACTCATTGGTCTCAGCGTGGCTTCTGGGACCAAATTTGGGGGAAAGGGGTGGGGGGGGGGAATACATGTTACACCCCTAACAAGTATGTCATAACAAGCAGCTAAATAGAAGTGTTTCCTTAGAAGTTGGAAGTCCATATGCCTGAGAGGTGAGAAATCCAAAGTCTGCGTACAAAAAACCAAACCAAACCGTACAAATAAAACGTGTGTAAAACCTATGTGCATGTAAAACTCAAGTTCTGCAACAACCAAAGTCCAGAAGCTGATGAATAACCAGAACTTTCTACTGTTGTTTATAGCTGGGGAACACAAAAAAGAAGAAGAGGTACTGAGAAGGTCATAGTTTGGTACAAAATGATTGTTTGAAAAGTTTTTGGAAGGGTTGCATTTATAACTAATTTCTAGCATTTAGGTTTGATTCATTCAAACTGGTTATTCTTTGCAGGAGAAAACCAGAATATGGGCACAAGAAAATCAGAGGGGACCTCCAGAATTGGCAGATGTGGTGCTTGTTCTTGTAGATCCTCATGGCGGACAAAAACTCATGGATGATCATAAGCGTATTGAGGACTACCTTGATAATCTTGCAAGCAGCTCAATTGAATTTATATATAAAAGGTAATTATAACTTCTTATTCTTCCTGTTTAGTTATCCCCATGTGGGGTGCAATTTGTTTGTTAATTGAAGCCCCACCCTGGCTTCTGGCGGGGGCCCTGAATATAGCCGGGAGATAGATATGGCCTAGCCATAGAAAGAAATTAAACGCAACTATCAATTGCTCTTCAAAGACTAAAACAACTGAATAAATTATGGAATTGTACAGATAGAATTACAAAGGTCAGATTTTTAAGAGCATGCATCTTTCCCATTGCAACATACGCCTGTGAGACCTGGACACTCACTAAACAAGCGGAACAGCGCATAAATGCATTTGAATATAAATGTTACAGACAGGTTCTAAGAATATCTTGGGTAAAGAAAAGAACAAATGCATCCATACTTCAAGAGCTGAATATTGAAGAGGGTTGGCTAGTAAAGACAATAAAACAAAGAAAATTGAATTATTTTGGTCACTTGAAACGTCATGGAAGTCTAGAGAGAACAATAATGGAGGGGTATATGCCTGGGAAGAGAGGAAGAGGAAGGCCATGGAGAAGATGGGTGCAGGATGTGGCAGATGATCTCCAGATGGGTGTATCAGACGCAGGACATCTTGCTCAGGATAGGAAGGTTTTCCAGAGGTTTGTTATGGCAGCGAGGTTCCGCGAGGGACATGCTACTGAATGAATGAATGAGCCATAGATATGGCCTTACGGCTCAAAGGGGTTTCTGAGACCTCTCCATGGATGATTCTCATGGTGGCACTTTGTGTCACCGGATGTTTATAGCTTGTGTGATGTCCTGGTGGGGTACAACTACCTACCTACCCTATTCTTCCCTTATAGTTCTGCTCCACTTGGTGGTGAACTGCTGTATGACCAGCTAGATATTGTGAGGGTCCTTTGGAAGCGAGTGAACAGTGCGTGGGGAGGCACAAATAGATCATTACGGTCTGAGGAGAATGACGCTGCGAAAGGTTACCAGGGGGATCTCGCCCACGCTTAGCATGCAATGGAAAGGCTAGACGGATGTACAATCAGAAAGTTATTGGTACCATCGGATTTGGGATTCTTCACTGCTGCCGAAGATGGGGACGAAGCGCTTATGGGAGTGTCCGGAGTGTATGATGTCGATTTTTAATTCAACATTCTTCTTTTAATCATGCCCTGGGGTACTGATCCACTTATCTGTCTTCTGCCTCGTGTAAAAGGTCCCTGGCACATTGGGCATATAAGGCTAGACCCATATTTGTATAGACCATTTGGCCCTCGGCGGGTGATGTCATCATTGTCACGCTGGCCACCTTTACTTCCCAAGACTGTACCTGGTACCCATTTAAGACTGGGTCAACTTGGAAGCCAAAGTCGTGCTTGAAAAAAAATCAGGTTCCAAGCAGAATTGAACCCACGGCCTTCAGATATGCAGGCGAGTAAATAGCCACCACACCACATTGTTCTTCTACCTTCATGCACTGTCAATAATTTTGGATACCCATGTTCGTCCATGCTATGATGCCAAATTGTCCAACATCTTTTCACTTTGACTTCCTCTTGCTCTTTTCCCTACAACTTTACTGCTATCACAGCCATCATCAGCTTACACTTGTGATGTCTTTTGGCCAACCTTCTCATTCACCGGCTGTAAATTCTTGGCAGAAAAAATCCTGGTTGTCCATCTACTTCTAGACTTTAATCTTCTTCCAGCACCTGAGTTGTATGTTATACAGTTTAGGCTTTGTGTGTGCAGACTGTTGGTTCCTTGCTGTTTGATTACTGGTCTAAGAATCAACATCATAGCACATTGGGAATACCCATAGATGCTCCGTCTCCCACAGCAAATGATGTAAGGTGTAGATGCTAACTGTTCCCATAGCACACTGATTATACACATGCAGATCTCTTCCTCTCATCTGTCCTTCCTTGCCGGATCCACACTTAATTCCTTGTTCACACGTTTTTGCCCATGTTATTTCATCTGATCTCGTGTCTTCTGCCAAAAGTCGTTCATATATAGTTGGTTTCTTGCCTCTCAGGACTGTGCGCTCCAACTTTGAAAGAAATGTTGATCCCACCTTTCGATTGGGAACCTGTTTCTTGGGTGACTGTGGACGGGTGTGGACAGGTCTTGACCAGTATGAGGGATTCCTACCCGATACCCGAGAGTGGTGGAACTGATTTTGATGATTCTCTGAGATTTTAAATGACTTATTAACATCATAAATTTATAGGACATTGGGTACCGATGGCCTAAGATGCTCTGCTGTGGAAACTGATTCCTGGGATCCCTACCTGAGAGTGGCGGAACCAATTTCAATAATTCTCTGTTAATTTAATTTACTTCTTAATACCATACATTTGTAAAACATCTTGTTCAAACCTGGTCCCTAACAAGAGCACAGGAGAAAAAGATCACGACGTGCGAAATGAGATGCTTACATAAGGCTGCCAATGTCACAAGGAGAGACGGAGTTCGAAACGAGAACATTAGAGCAATTGAAGGAACCACACCATGCCTGCAATACATAAAGAAGCAACAAATAGAGTGGTTTGGCCACTTGATGCGAATGCAAACCGACCAACTGCCTCTACGAGCATACAACGAACAGCACTACTGCCCTAGAGCAAGAGGCAGACCGAGAGTACGATGGATAGACAATATATCAGAGATCCTGAGGCAACACGGACTAACAACAACACGTGCAACACACCTGGCCCAGGATAGAAAACTGCGACTCCCCACTACGCTGTGAGGCAATTGTGGACAAGACAAGACAAGACCAATGGCCAAAGATGCTCTACTGTAGAAACTGATTTTTTTTAAATGGTTCTTAAGTCAGGCAGATTAAGAATCACTGGCCCGGAATATGTATATATAGGCCTTCCACTTCACATCACATTGACAGTATCTGCTGTGGGGCTACATTTTTCTTTACAGTTAATCAGGTAACTAGTAATAATATTGTTCTTTATTCCAACCAGGCAACCATAGAGATTCATCTCAACTTTCAGCCACAGCAAAGCAGATGAAACATTTGTGTAGAAACTTCAGCCTTCAAACATAGAAGAGTTAACGGGTTTATAAGTATTATATTTGTCAACACATTACTGATGTGGTTTTAAGAGTTTTATTTTTTTTTAAATTGAAAAATACTCCAATGCATTAACTACGGACTTTTAAAATGTGGCAGCATGAATTCTTATAAAATAAAAATAAAAGCATATGTGGGGCGAATGGGTTAAGGCTTTCTCCACATTACACCACACAACTTCTAGGAGAAAAGCTTAATTTCATTACTGCTGGCTGTGATATTTTTATTTCGACTTGTTCCCTACTGGCTGGATTTTGCATGTGGTGTTCAGTTTTCCCATGCCAGCCTTTCTGACATATAACATCGACTGAAATGTTGCTTTTTTTCTCTCCTTCCCTGTTATAAAATATCGTCAGTCATTATTATATCATTTTCTGGATGTTATGAATCCAGTAGTACTGTCTTTCCCTAAAAATAATACCAATTTTTATGTTACTTTTTGCTCCAAATGACACATTGACTTTTTCATATATAGCATGGGGTTGCGTAGTACTGTGGTTTTTGATCCGCCTTCTGGCCCAGTATTTCCGACTTCAGGATCTCTTGAGAGGGAGAGTAGCCTCATCCCTTCGCCTTTACCTCGTTTGTTGTCCTATCCAGTTTCCCGCAGGGGGTTAAGACCCCAACCTTCAACTGGATTGCTGGGAAGAACAGGGTCCACCACGTGAAGTGAGGTAGGCTTGAGCAAGAGAGGCTAATAGACATTAAGAGTCTTGTATTGCGCATCATTGCTCCATTTGGACCCCTTTGACTTATTTTTAGATTTTTTTTTTTTTCATTTACAAAAATGTATATAATTCACGTACAGAAAAATACATTTAATCCAACACATTCAAGTCCGCTTCTTCTGGAGCGTCTGTATAATTCAATATGTCTATCACCTGTTTGAACAGATGAACAAAATCTGTCCATCTGGCCGAGTCTTTAACTAGAGCTTGTATTTGGGATAGTGCTTGAATTTGAGAATTTGGAATAGGCCTTGTTTTATCAGCATCTTGAAAATCATGGTACAGCTTATTTTCAGGAAAAGAGTTCTATCCATTTTGTCCAGTGCCTTACAGTATTGACTAATTTTTTTGTTTTTTGTTTTGTTTTACCAGTGCCTGCTATGTTTTATAAAGTGTTCATTTTTATTTACCCCAGAGAAGATATACTCATATAAATAGATAAAAAAGGTGAACAGATGTGTAGGTAGGGTAGTTGATACATCAATTAGTAAATAGATAGTGAACTAAAGGACCGTTTTGGGCATAACGGGCTAGACCTATATTTTATGGACCAGGTGGCACTTGGTGGGTGACGTGGTCAGCATCATGCCGGAGTAAATGGATAGACAGACTGTTAATAGATATAATTAAATATGCCTTATAGTAAATGGGGGAGTCACCGTGGTGGAGCGGCTAGACGCTCCCTGCGGATCGGAAGGTCGTGGGTTTGCTCCCTGGCGGAATGGACTTTTTTTTTTTTTAAATCACCTTGGCTCCCAGGTGCAGACCAGGGGAGTAAAAGCGGCTGGCATCATTCATCTTGTGCCGATTGGTCTATAAAATATAGGTCTAGCCCTACATGCCCTTTACGCCTAAAGGCGTGGAAAAGCGGTCTTTACATTTTTTTTTGTCAGCTGGTAAATGGTCAGACAGGTGTCAGTTGGTAAATGGGCAGACAGACAATTAGATTTGTCAAGAAATGGAAAGACAGATATGCCAGTAAATGGGTAGACAGAAGGATTTTTCAGTAAATGAGTAGCCAGACAGATATGTCAGTTGGTAAAATGGGTAGACAGACAAATTAGGTATGTTAGTAAATGAACAGACATATGGCAGTTGATAATTGGGTGAACAGACAGATAAGTCAATAAATGGATAGACGAATAATTACAAGTGTTATTAAATGGGTAGACAATCTATTAGTCATTTAGTAAATGTGTAGACAGACAGATAAGTCAGTAAATGGCAGTTAGATACGTCAGTAAATGGGTAGACAGGCAGTTAGATATGTCAGTAAATGGTTAGACAGTTAGATAGGTCAGTAAATGGTTAGACAGACAGTTATGTCAGTAAATGGGTAGACAGACAGTTAGATAGGTCAGTAAATGGGTAGACAGTTGGATATGTCAGTTAGTAAATGGGTATACAAACAGATAAGTCAGTAAATGTGTAGACAGACAGACAGTTCAGTCAGTAAATGAGAAGAGAATTAGATATGTCAGTAAATGTATAGACAAACAGATAAGTCAGTAAATGTGTAGACAGACAATTAGATATGCCAGTTAGTAAATGAGTAGACAGACAATTAGATATGTCAGTAAATGAGCAGACAGACAATTAGATATGTCAGTAAATGGTGAGACAAGACAATGAGATAGGTCAGTAAATGGGTAGACAGACAATTAGATATGTCCGCTAGTATATGGGTAGACCAACTGTTAGGTATGTAAGTTAATAAATAACCAATTGAAAATGTAGCCAGAAAGTTGATATGTAAATAGGCAGATAAGTAACAGGTTATTCCTAAAAAGAATATAATCTGAATGGTTAAAATAATTATATTATTGCTATGAGGCTTGCCATAATTTTGCATTTTTCTTTATTTTTTTTAAGTTACAAAATTAGTGATTAATATGCATAAATGATTTGACTATGCATTACCATGTGTTTATCTGTATGACTTTAGCTAACCTTTATTGCTTTGTTTGTAACCTACTGACATACATAAGGGGCTTCACGTGAGAACCTTTCAAGTGTACTTTCAATTTACAGTGACTGTGCCATTATCTTGTAACTTGTCTGTATTGTTGTTAAGGATAATGGTCCAGCGTTAGAGATGACAGGGAAAGGTGGACTGTGACACAGCGGTGAAAGAGGAGAGGTTTATCAAGTATAAAAACATCAGTCTTGTGTGTTCTTTCTACTGAGTGTTACCCAGCTGTAAACTCCAGCAGAAAGTTCTATAATGTTCATCTACTTCTTAGCATTACCCAGCTGTAAACTTCAGCAGAAAGTTCTATGTTGTTCATCTACTTATTAGCATTACCCAGCTGTAAACTCCAACAAAAGTTCTATTTTGTTCATCTACTTCTTAGCATTACCCAGCTGTAAACTCCAGCAGAAAGTTCTATGGTGTTCATCTACTTCTTAGCATTACCCAGCTGTAAACAGAAAGTTCTATGTTGTTCATCTACTTCTTAGCATTACCCAGCTGTAAACTTCAGCAGAAAGTTCTATTTTGTTCATCTACTTCTTAGCATTACCCAGCCGTAAACTTCAGCAGAAAGTTCTATGTTGTTCATCTACTTCTTAGCATTACCCAGCTGTAAACTCCAGCAGAAAGTTCTATATTGTTCATCTACTTCTTAGCATTACCCAGCTGTAAACTCCAGCAGAAAGTTCTATGGTGTTCATCTACTTCTTAGCATTACCCAGCTGTAAACAGAAAGTTCTATGTTGTTCATCTACTTCTTTGCATTACCCAGCTGTAAACTCCAGCAGAAAGTTCAATGTTGTTTATCTACTTCTTTGCATTACCCAGCTGTAAACTCCAGCAGAAAATTCTATTTTCTTCATCTTCTTCTTTGCGTTACCCAGCTGTAAACTCCAGCAGAAAGTTCAATGTTGTTTATCTTTTTCTTTGCATTACCCAGCTGTAAACTCCAGCAGAAAGTTCTATTTTCTTCATCTTCTTCTTTGCGTTACCCAGCTGTAAACTCCAGCAGAAAGTTCAATGTTGTTTATCTACTTCTTTGCATTACCCAGCTGTAAACTCCAGCAGAAAGTTCTATATTGTTCATCTACTTCTTAGCATTACCCAGCTGTAAACTCCAGCAGAAAGTTCTATGGTGTTCATCTACTTCTTAGCATTACCCAGCTGTAAACTCCAGCAGAAAGTTCTATGTTGTTCATCTTCTTCTTTGCGTTACCCAGCTGTAAACTCCAGCAGAAAGTTCAATGTTGTTTATCTACTTCTTTGCATTACCCAGCTGTAAACTCCAGCAGAAAGTTCTATGTAGTTCATCTACTTCTTAGCATTACCCAGCTGTAAACTCCAGCAGAAAGTTCTATGGTGTTCATCTACTTCTTAGCATTACCCAGCTGTAAACAGAAAGTTCTATGTTGTTCATCTACTTCTTAGCATTACCCAGCTGTAAACTTCAGCAGAAAGTTCTATGTTGTTCATCTACTTCTTAGCATTACCCAGCTGTAAACTCCAGCAGAAAGTTCTATGTAGTTCATCTACTTCTTAGCATTACCCAGCTGTAAACTCCAGCAGAAAATTCTATGTTGTTCATCTACTTCTTAGCATTACCCAGCTGTAAACTCCAGCAGAAAGTTCTATGTTGTTCATCTACTTCTTAGCATTATCCAGCTGTAAACTCCAGCAGAAAGTTCTATGTAGTTCATCTACTTCTTAGCATTACCCAGCTGTAAACTCCAGCAGAAAGTTCTATGTTGTTCATCTACTTCTTAGCATTACCCAGCTGTAAACTCCAGCAGAAAGTTCTATGTAGTTCATCTACTTCTTAGCATTACCCAGCTGTAAACTCCAGCAGAAAGTTCTATGTAGTTCATCTACTTCTTAGCATTACCCAGCTGTAAACTCCAGCAGAAAGTTCAATGTTGTTCATCTACTTCTTAGCATTACCCAGCTGTAAACTCCAGCAGAAAGTTCTATGTAGTTCATCTACTTCTTAGCATTACCCAGCTGTAAACTCCAGCAGAAAGTTCTATGTTGTTCATCTACTTCTTAGCATTACCCAGCTGTAAACTCCAGCAGAAAGTTCTATGTAGTTCATCTTTTCTTAGCATTACCCAGCTGTAAACTCCAGCAGAAAGTTCTATGTTGTTCATCTACTTCTTAGCATTACCCAGCTGTAAACTCCAGCAGAAAGTTCTATGTAGTTCATCTACTTCTTAGCATTACCCAGCTGTAAACTCCAGCAGAAAGTTCTATGTAGTTCATCTACTTCTTAGCATTACCCAGCAGTAAACTCCGGCAGAAAGTTCTATGTAGTTCATCTACTTCTTAGCATTACCCAGCTGTAAACTCCAGCAGAAAGTTCTATGTAGTTCATCTACTTCTTAGCATTACCCAGCTGTAAACTCCAGCAGAAAGTTCTATGTTGTTCATCTACTTCTTAGCATTACCCAGCTGTAAACTCCAGCAGAAAGTTCTATGTAGTTCATCTACTTCTTAGCATTACCCAGCTGTAAACTCCAGCAGAAAGTTCTATGTAGTTCATCTACTTCTGGACTCAGGTCTTGTTCTAGAACTTGAGTTTTGCTTGCACATCCATTTTACATGTCTGGCTTTTTTATATGCAGACTGTTGGTTTCTCATCTCTCTGGCAGATGTACTCTAACTTTAAAGGCAACACTCCTAATTACTTGGCTTTTACTACATGCTTGTTAGGCGGCAGTGGGTCTATTCCACCCCCCCCCCCCCCATAAAGGGCCCTTGGACCTAAACAGGGGATTTAGATTCGAACTCTAGATGTTTGGGCCAGCATCTAGCCGGTGCACCACCAAAACCCCTGCTTCAACAACAGAGGAGAAAAGAATCCACTAAAGAATCAATTCTGTACAGGCCGTATTTAGAATGTATGCAACCTCCGTGCAGTCGTTAAAGTTAAGTCCCCAATTCCCCCAGATGCACTCTTGTAATGTCAGAACACTAATCTAATGTGGGTTTCACAATGACAATGTGAATAATTAATTAAGAGTCAACATCACAGTACTCGGGTTATTCCCATAAGCGCTGCATCCCTATCTTCAGCAGCCAGCACAGAGTTTCAATTCCATTTGTACCAGTAGCAGTCTGTCTGAATATCCGTCTCATTTTCTCCTTGAGTGCTGATTCATCGACCAGATCCCCTGATCAATCTTCACAGTACCATTCTCCTCAGACCATGATGATCCATCTGTGCTTCTGCACTGTTCACTTGCTTGATGCACCTAAAGGCGTGAAAAGGGATCTTTACTTTTTTATGATTTGAACAAAATCTGAGAAACACCTCCTCCTGTCTTAAAGAAAAGCTTTTGTGCCCAAAATTGTTTTTTAAAAATCAAGACACTTAAAACTGTTTTGAGAGTTAATATAAAGACGTATTTCCAATGTTTTAAAATCTGTATACGTATTACACATTAAACATTTAAAAATAGTGAGGTTTCTGTTGTGTTGAATCACTTAACCTTAGATAACATCATCGTAAGACTTGTTGCCGGCACCATTCTGTCTTTCCAGACAATTGTGTTAAATTAGAAATGGTGGACACCAAAAATATCAGGAGTGCACAAAAAAAAGCAGAAATGGTGGACACCAAAAAAATCAGGAGTGCACAAAAAAAGCAGAAATGGTAGTCACCAACAAAATTATAAGTGGTGCAGACCAAAAAAATAGAAGTGGTGCACACACACACACACACATACAAATGAAAGAGCTCAGGCTAACAGCGCTCTGATTCGCCAGGTAGGTTAGGAAATACGTCTAGCTGACTACTCCTTTAAACTGTAAAAGGCCTAGCAAGCCTGCAGTGAATTAAATCTTGCTTGAATGAATAAACAAACTTTACTTTCAAAAGGTACAAACTAGGCATACAGGCCCATCTTACATTCAGCCCTTGGCGAAACAACAAAAAGAGAAATCGGAATGAGATCATATGATTCGGACATGTGTCAAGATTACGAGCAGACAGTGCACCACAGAGAGCCATGACAAACACAAAGAAAGCAGAACCAGAGGTCAACCATGCAAACAATGAACAGATGGAATATCTCAGAATCTACATAGCACATTTATAGGGCTCATGGGAACAAAATGCCATGGACTGTGTTGTGTGGAAAGGTCATATCAGGAAGGGAATGAGAGTGAAGGAAGAAATGATTGCAGGATGAGAGAAGGATGAGAGAAGGATGAGAGCTGAGCATCTGAAAAGAAATGGATTAAACAGAAATGTTGACAACAATGGTCCTGAAATCCCATTTTATTGTGAAAGACTTTTCCTAACATGGGCGGGTCTTGCTAGTCACACTTGCCATCGCCATGAGCTGAAAGTCTCATGCTTCTTCATAGCGCAATATAACACTGTTGTCAGGAAAGATGGAAAGGTGCCAATCAATCAATCAATCACACAGCATACTCAAAGGCTCACCCCTGATTCCTCTTCAAAACCTGATGCTGAAAGGCAGAACAGGACTAGAGAAGAAGAAGAAGTGTTAGACTGTGCTATAAACAGGCATGATGTTGAGAACATCGCCCACTAAGTGGCGACTGATTTATATAAATCTGCCTTAATTGACTGGCATTAAATGAGTCCGTTTTTTGTTTTATAAGCTATGTCAAGTGGTCTCACAGTGATAGATTATGTTGCGAAGAAAGCAAAACCACAGGCACACGGACAAGCCTTCAGTGGAACCTTCTAAAACACCTCAAACATTTGGACTTTGCAGAGGATATCTGTGTCACCAACCAAAGTAAAGAACATCTGCAACAAAAGACTGATAAGATCACAGAAACAGCAAAACAGGCAGGGTTAAGAATCAATGTCAATGAAACAAAACTGCTGAAGATAATCCCCAAAAATGAAAGACCTATAGTTGCAGATAATGAAGGTCTGGAAACAGTAACTGACTTCACTTACTTAGGAAGCAATATCTCCTCGGATGGAAAAGTAGGGGTTGAAATCAAGCAAACAATTGCAAAGGCAAATGCTGCTTATTGCAGACTTCAATGTGTCTGGAGATCAAACATCTACAACACTAAAACTAAACTTACGATATACAAAACATGCGTTAGAATAGTTCTCAAGCAGAAACTTGGAAAACAGACAGAAAGATAGGGAGCAAGCTCAGAGGTTTTGCGGGAAGACCTCTCAGAAGATTGTTGGGGTTCACATGGGAAGATACAATCAACAATTCTAGATTACAACAAATGACAGACTTAGAATATATAAATTTAGAAATCAAAAAACAAAGATGTAGGTGGATTGGACACGTCCTCATAAGGAAGAAAAGAGAGACGACCGAGACATACAGTGCGATGGACATCACAAGGACAGCGAGGAAGAGGCAGGCTCAGAGGCACCTGGAGGCCAACTTTTGAGGCTGAACTCAAGGCTATGCGAAGAACAAAACTGGAGATAAAAAGGATGGCTCAGGATTGAATTGAGTGGTGACAGTTTGTCTTTGCCTTATGTGCCTCTGCGGTTGATGAGGATTGATCAGACGGTCATTTAAACATAAGTATGAACACCAAGAAACAGATTATAAACAGCATATTCATACTAACATATGTATAATAATAATTTTAAAAAAAAAAGTTAACGTATATAAAATTAACCACATGTGAAATGAGATGCCTCTTGAAAGCTGCCAATTTAATCGTATGAGACAAAGTGTGGTTGAAATAAACACACGATGTTGCTGGCCAGTGATGACAACGCGTAAACAAATTCATTGTTTTGCTGGATGCTCACTAAGCGTGACACCCCCGCAACATAGGAGAGGCCCCACGACATGCAAGGGATGAATGGCAAGAGAAGTCATTCTTTTTCTGGGCCTGACTTCATGAGTTGTACCGGCCTGACTTCATGAGTTGTACCGAAATTCCAAATCATCACATCACGAAGTGAATCAAATAAGTTACAAACCTTGAAGACAATCATTTCTAAACTGGTACCTGTCACCTGGTGATGATAAGGAGCATCTGAGAAAACTTGATTCCTTCTCTGTCTAGAGCAGCATATATTCCCTTTGACAGAAGAGAAACACCTATTAAAAAAAAGTACACACAAAAAAATACACTCAATAGTTGAAATTGGAAGTTAAAGTGATTAATGAAAGGGAGAAAAACAAAGACAAAATGAAGGATGAAGCATCCACCCCAAAAAAAAAATCAAGAAAAGAGACAGCAAAAATTGAGAAAATGAAACTCAGGTTTTCTCAACGTGTGTCCAATCCAATGCCAGAGTTTTTTCCCCACCTTCTAGTCAACAGCAATTTGTTTAGTTCCTTCCTGAAGTTCAAAACATTAGCCAATCTATCATACCATTCAATTCCTTCTATTAAGCACAGAAACTTGTCAATGAATGTTTGTAGTTTATTATAATTCATTCAGTTGTTCTCCATGTTTCTGCCCCGTACAGCAGTACTGACATGACGTATCACTCAGCTTAGGGTTCCTGTCATAAATTGTAAAGTTACTGTCCTTTGGTACGTATTTTAGACCATTGTGCTAATTTTTTATTGCTGACAAATCTGTCAATATAATACCACAGATTTGTGTGACTGAAATATTTCCAGACTCAGGTCAGTTGCCTCTATGAACTCGCATGTCAGCAGCAGGTCCTGTATGGTTCCCTATAGCTTGCTCCGCACATTTTGCTCTTAAGGTCCGTGTCATGAGTCAACCTTACCACACACTGAGAGATAAAGACAAACAATGACTAGACTGACTCATAACAGCAGACAGGTCAATTACTGGTCAGACGGGTTGTGTGTAGAGCCGCACGGCGAAACAGGTAACTGAGTGGGGAGGTTACAGGGGGACTGGACAAACAGGTAGAGTGACACACGGCAGTTAGTAGTTGGACAGTCCAGTGAACGGATGTGTTTGTTTGGGGCCCTTTCAAAAGGTGGGAATTGTTTTTCGCTTGGAATGGACTGGATTTAAAATTGTGAACAGAACAGTAGTGGTTATTCATACTGGTGACAAGTGTTTTCTGTTGTATAGCCGGATTATAAAGTTAAGTGTAGTAGTTAGGAGGATACGTAATTATTGCTATAGAGGCATCAGCTAGCCTCTCATGACTTTGTTCATATTGCGAGGATGAGTTTGTGATCAGCTATACCAGCGTACTGTTGATGTATTTAGCCAGTGACTACCTGAGATTAGTGTGCTTATGAACCATACGAATAAAACCTGTGGCTACTCAGTAGTCGATAACGTTGTGCGGAAGCCATACTAACTTTGCAGTTATCATGAGTTCTTAAATAAACATACTAACTTTGCAGTTATCAAGAGTTTCTTAAATAAACATTATTTAAGAACTGGAACAAGGTCATCAGCGTTTACATGTTCATGGAAGTG
>CAJHNH020001564.1:145437-159872 GCA_905116865.2 Candidula unifasciata | reverse complement strand
ATCCATCCTGGTACCCATTTTAGGCTGGGTCGACCTACGACGACCCATACCATGATAAAAATCCACGCAGAAATTACTAGAAGTCCACATAAAAAAGTCCCAGCCTTCAGTGAGACCTGAACCCAGGACCTCCAGTGCCATGCCTCGAGACCACGCAGCCACCTAGTTACCACTAGTTAGTAACATTAACTCTTTGAGTCCCAAGAAACGCATCATACGATCATAGGTCCCTACCTAAAAGACCAGTGAACGCAAGATGCGCTGATTTTACGTCATTCTTGAGTACCCATTGGGTATCTGATGCTAAACCCTCTGGGACTCAAAGAGTTAATAGCCACTAGTTACCAGTGATTATCCGGATTTTATCCGATTTTATGTTTGTCATTTCCCTCATGCATTTTTTTTTTGTCGTTCAACCCCAAAAGGACCGCACAACGAGCGACCAACACCCGGTGACACAAAGTGCCACCATTCAGATGAGGATCGCCTGAACACGTCCCAGAAACCCCATTCAACCGTTAGGTTATATTAGGGCCACCGACTACAGACGGAATGGGGTTCTAAAATAATATACAAAACTGTGTTCCAAATTTATATGGCTTTAAATTTAAATTTAAATTTTATTCCAGGCCATTGGTGGTTTTCCATATTTGAATGACATTTGTTGAAATTAAAATAACATTAGAATTGAAAATACGAAACCTTTACAATAATAAACTAATTTTATATACTTATACGGTAGGTAATGAATTTAACAATTCACTGCAATAAAATTTCGCCATAAAGCTACAGTTTTCATGAGACTGTTCAAAAGCGCTGAACATCTGTTGACCGTGTGTTTATTGTTATGGGCTTTCACTGATAGTATAGTGGGAGCGTTTGAAATGTTGCAGCCATGTTAGACTAGCGACTACAACAGACCACACTGCAACAGGTTCTCACAGCAATGCCGCTTCGTCTTGTCAAACAAACAACGATAAACGTTCCCAACATGATGCTGTTAGTAATCCTAGACATGCTGCTGTTGTACAACCACAACAACAGCAGCAGCAACAACAACTGCTACTACTACTAGCAACTAGAACAACTACTACCACTAAAATATTAAGAAAAAAGCAACTACTACTAGTAGTAATCACTACACCACAACTGCTACAACTACTGCTGCTGCTGCTGTAATAATAATAATAAGAATTTAATATTGCTACTACCGCCGCCACCACCACTTCTACAACAACAACAATAACAACAACTACTTCTACTATACTACTACAAATACTCAAACATCAACAACAACAAAACATTTATTGCTTTTATTAGTAACTACTACTGTTACCTGTTACTATTACAACTGCTACTTATAATAAAAATAATAATTATTATTATATTACAACCGCCGCCACAACCATCACCACCCCTAGTACTTTTACTGCCACCACTACTACTTCTACCACCACCTACACCATTACCACTACGACTAGAACTACTACAACCATTACTGCAACCATTATGAAACCCACTGGTACGAGGAATTATTATGGAAAGTAAAGGCGGCCGGTGCGACAGTAACCACAAAACTTATGGCGTGCTGTGTTGTCTGTAAAAATATGCGGGTACCACCGTAGACATCAGCACTTGGAAACAGGTCCTGGATCAATGTCACAATTCTATGTTTCCCTTATGGGCCTCACACACACTTCCCCAGGGCTCATTTTTTAGGTACTTTTTAAAATAAACCCCAAACAAAGGTAAATAAATCCCGGAGTTCCTGGAAAATCAAATATTCTAGGGGTGTTATGGTGATTTGGGGTTAGGGTTAGGGTTTACAGTTAGGGTTAGTTTGGTGTCTCTGAGGCATTCGGGACTGACACAGATCCTAACCCTAACCCAACCCATGACACCAGTAGTTAATATATTAGACTTTCCCAGAAACTCCGGGATTTTCTGCGTTGGGGTGAATTAAAAATATAATACCACTATTTATAAGTCGCATAAATCCAGACTAGAAAGAAACTGACTCACGAAAACAAATGATTTCCCACATCAGAAAGAGACAGTCTACCTTCTTTAGTCATGTGATGAAAGTTGGAGGGAAGGAGAGGCAGAGGGAGAACAAGAGAAAAGATGCTGGACAGTTTGACATTATGGCATTGGGGATCATCTGTTTCAGCGCTGAGTAAAAGTACACAAGACAGAAGGTTGTGGATTGACATGACTACCAACGCCAAACAGCATGGACTATGGGGGATCATATCTGTCTCAGCGTTGATTGAAAGTACACAAGACGGAAGCTTGTGGACAGACGTGACTACCAATGCCACACGGCAAGGACTTTAAGAAGAATAAGACCACACCATTAGTCCGACAGCCTACCCTAGCCCCTCCCCCCCCCCCCATTGTTCACTCATGTACATATCCATTAGTTGCCTCCGAGCTGCTACCGAATGTCCAATACAGCATGTTAACGTTAAAAGAACTGGTGTGAATATACTGTCCGAGATATTCAGGAGTGGGAGGGGATAAAAGATCGGATTTTTAGGCTGCAAAAGCGATAGCTTCATGAATATTCGTAATGGACAAAGGAGCCAGCCTTAAGAAAATTATGAAGAAAATTGACAGGAGACACAAGATTAGATGAAATAGCATGTGTAAGAATGGGTGGACATGGAGTTAGGCGTGGATCCGGCAAGGAGGGACGTATGAGAGGAACGACGAGAGTCTAATCATTGGGCTATGGGAGCAGTTAGCATCTGATGGCATTTGCTGCTGGAGACGGAGCACCTATGGGTATGTCCAGTGCGCTACAATGTGGATTGCTAACTCAGTATTCAGGTTACCGCCCTGATAAAAACTGTCTCACGCTGGATGGCAGATTAACAGATCAGATTCCAGTTACCCAGTTCAATCTCTAAAGAAGTTATAAGGGCACTTGCGGCAGCTAGTTTGTAAGTTTGAGGTTTGAACAACGGATCAACATCATAGCACACGGGTGGTAACCCAGAAGTGCTCCGTTATTCTTCTGACTCAAGTCTAAGCACAGTGCACATACTCTGCAGCACCGGCGACGATCCTGAAATACTTTTAGTAGATTTTCAACTCCAAATTTTACCCGAGCAGCGCCGTTAGGCTATTCTTTTCGATTTCCAACTGCTATGTGGATTTTTTATGAGCGCAGCAATACACTCGGGCGTCCGATCTTACTATTCAGAGACCACGGGGAATTACTGAAAGTCCAAGTCCACACGGGGATTGAACCCGGAACCTCTAGCACTTGAGGCGGACACCATGCGACGAGACCGCCCCCCCCCCCCCCCAGGAGCCCTAAGGAGTTCATTCATGGACGAAAGGCCTATCTCCTTATTATCTTTTTCCCACGCATTCATCAAGCTCAACAAAGGAAAAAACAAGCACAGAAAACGACAAAACGTTTCGGTCAAAGCCTTTGTCAAAGAAATACAATTAAAAAACTAGACAAAAGTCTTTGACATGGAAGAACCAAAGTGATAATTTCCGTTATTGTGTATTGCAACTAGTGTAAATCTCCCATTCTAAACGTTTGTTTATGTGATATTGGGTAATCATTCGTTTTGAACACTATTGACACACACACACATTTTTACCAACTTAGAAACATGCACACGAACCCACACATACATTCATACACATAAACTAAATGTATAGACATATTCACATACAAACTGGCGTACACATATTCACACACACACACATATTTATGATTCGACATCTATAAAGATGTGTGCAAGCGGGACATGTTTGATACAGGTATTGAGGTGGACTCAAACAAAATGCCATGGACCGTGTTCTGTGGAGGAGGCACAACAGAAAGGGAATGAAAATAAAGGAAAAAATTATTGCAAAAAGGAGGAGAGCTGAGCGTCTGAGATGTAATCGACTAAACGCAAATGTTGGTTATTTTTACGATGGTCTCTCCATTTGCACACCACCAGTTGTATGTCAACTCCATTAATAAGTTGGTTGGACTAGTCTACCGTGGGCGAGGTTATAGGTGTCGCAGTCTTTTGTTGTCTGGTATTTACGTTGTTATTTCAGAGAAAGAGACGGCCTGTGACGAAGGTTTTCTCACTCTCTAGGGGGCTGCTACAGTCACTATACTACTACAGCTACTTGTGCTCAAATCCAGCTGCCACTCGCTGCAGCTACGGTTGGTGTTCGAAACTGGGTGGTTTCCGGGGTTCACCCAGCCTCCAGGAAATTGAAACCAGAGTGACACTCTGAGGTAAATGGAGGAACGTCGCTGTAGTTACAGAGTTACGTGCGAATGGCGACACAGGCGGACAATTCTTATCAGCTGTCCGTACTGGTGGTAGAGCACTTATGGTTTATAAAGGTGTGCAATGACGCTGGTTCACATCTCCCGACTTTACCTTTACCTTTAGGGGGTTGTGTGTTAGACCACGTCCGGCTGTATATTTATATCTAGAGTTGGCCGTGGTTAGACCTAGTAGCTATATGTTTCAGAAGTGTTAAAAGCGCTGGCGGAATATCCCCGAGACCTTGTGCGAAAGTCAAATCGCTCGTGGTGGACCTATCAGAAGTGATGTGGTCAATAGGTCGCCCAATCAGAAGCGAGCTAATGTGTAGCGGTGTGAAAATGAGGAGACCACAGTAAAATTTACCCTAATGTTGACAACAACGGTCCTAAAATCCCGCGCTATAATTGTGGAAGACTTTTCATAACGCGGGCGGGTCTTGCTAGTCACACTCGCCATCGCCATGGATTGTGAGTCCCATGCCTCCACATAGCAATGGAACATTATCGTCTGGAAAGACGGAAAAGTATCAACCCCATATATATATATATATATATATATATATATATATATATATATATATATATATATACACATAAACACACATGCGTACACATACAATCACCTACCACACTCCCACACACATACACACACACACACACCACACACGCACACACACACACAAGAACATAGCACAACGTTGACAGTATCACACATTTGCAGCCAACAAACCAACCAGAGACCTCCAGCACTGGAGCCAACCAGACCGCCAGTAACTCAGCGCCCCAAGCGACGGACAAGGCCTCTGTGGGCAGTGGATCCGCCTCTATATCTGCGGTCAAACGGTCAAAGGCATGCAAAAGAAAGAAGAGGAAAGACCCAAAGGAACCACAAAAGTAAGTTTTATAATAATTTGAGAAAACAAAGTTTTATAACTGATTTAGAGGTAAGTTTTGTACTGACTGGGAAGTATAGACGGTTTGGACGACGTACCAACATCATGGCACACGAAGAATCTCGCAGGGCACGAACTCTGTAGCACCGGCGATGATACTGAAATACTTTGTGTAGATTTTTAAATCCGAATTGTGCCCGGACAGCGCCGTCAGTCTACTCTTCTCGATGTCCAACTGCCAAGAAATTTTTACTTGCGCAACGATACACACTGGCGTCCGGTCTCACTACCCAGAGACCAGAAGAAATTACTAGAAGTCCACGTAAAAAAAATCCGAGCCTTTATCTGGGTCTGAACCCAGAACCCTTTAGCACTCGAGGCAGACACCATGCCTCGAGACCACGCAGCCCCCCTGACTAAGAAATATGTTTTTTGTGTGTTAATTGACAAAGAAGTATATTAGCTATCAGGACTATCACTCAGAGTTTCAACTTCATCTCTACGGGTTCACCTCATAAATGTTCTGTTTCTCGACCACTTCTTAGCATTCACCGGCTGTAAACTTCGGCGGAAAGTTGTGGTTGTTCGTCCACTCCTGAACTTTGGTCCTGATCCAGAACGTGACTTTTGCCTGCACATTAATTTGACAGATGTAGCTTATTTATGGACAGACTATGGACTCTTGTTCTCTCAAGCAGAGGCATTCTGACTTTAAAGATACACCCCTAATTAGTCATCTCCTACGACATGCTTGTTGGTGGAAAAGGAGGGGGAGGGGTGGGACTCGGGCCTGTGAAAACCACACAGAAAGCCCATGGCTGACCCATATGAGGAGTCAAACAGACAGCTATTGCAGCATAATCCAACATCTTGCACTCGCACCAAATATTTGAAGCAGCTACAAGAGGCGACAAGACCTACAGACTATCGCTAAAGTTGCTACTCACTGTTGGGCGAAGCAGCAGTCTCGACAAAACAGCAGACAAACACGCGTAACTGCATAAAACACACTGCCAATTCTGTGGCAACTAACTTCTTGCCATTTTATGAATATAAAGCTTTCAACAGATACACCCAGGGGCGCAGACAATAAGCAGCCCCTCCCCCCTTGCCACTTTACACACAATCTATACATTTCCCGCTAACCAGACCCGTCTCGGCCCACAGATCTAAGACAATAGGAGGCTTGTAAACACTGTGAATCTTGTATAACTGTAAAAGTCTTGTATAAGACTGTAAAAATCTTGTATAAGACTGTACAAGTCTTGTTTAAGACTGTAAAAGTCTTTTTAAAACTGTAAAAGTCTTGTTTAATACTGTAAAAGTCTTGTTTAAGACTGTAAAAGTCTTGGATAAGACTAAAAGTCTTGTTTAAGACTGTAAAAGTCTTGTTCAAGACTAAAAGTCTTGTCCAATGCCATTTTTTAAACAATCAGTACTTTTTAAAACAACCTTTACGTTGTGAAACAGTGTTCCTCTTTTTTCAACAACATATACATTTTGAAACAGTCTATACTCTTTTGAAACAACCTATCTGTTTTTAAGCCACCTATACTTTATTGAAACAAGTTAAACCTTCTGAAACAATCTGGACGCTTTATTTTTTTTTTTTTCAAGCAAGCTGTACTTTTCTAAACAACCTTTACCTTTTCAAACTATTTGTGTTTTTTGAAACCACCTGTACTTTTTTCCAGTAAAAAATCAATTTGTACTTTATTGAAACAGCCTATACTTTGTGTTAAAACAACCTAAACCTTTTTTGAATAATTTGTTAGCTTTTAAATCATTTTTAATTTTTTTAATCAATCTGTACTTCTGGAATAAATATGTACATTTTTGAAACAACCTATACTTCTGAACTTTCTTAATCTATCTGTATTTTTTTTTAAATTCAATCTATGCTTTCTGAATCAGTCTGTACTTTCTGAATCAAACTATACTTTCTAAATCAATCTACACTTTCTGATTCAATCTATACTTTCTGAACCAGTTTATACTTTCTGAATCAATTTATGCTTTCTGAATAAACTTATACTTTCTGAATCAATCTATACTTTATAAATCAATCTATACTTTATGAATCAATCTATACTTTATGAATCAATCTATACGTTTCCTGCCCACCAGACCCGTCTCGGCCTACGCCTTGTTTTTCCGAGACAGCCAAGCGGGCATCAAGGGACACAACCCCAGCGCCTCTTTCGGAGAAGTGTCCAAAATAGTTGCTTCCCTGTGGGACCAGCTAAACCCGGAACATAAAGAGGTAAGTTGTTCACTGCGGACAAACGGTGAACAGTACCGTTTTAAACATACATCCACACACTGATGTATGTAATGTGTGTAATGTGTGTCTCTGTGTCTGCCTGTGTCTTTATGTGTGTGTCTGTGCCTGTCTGTATATGTATGTGTGTGTATATGTGTATGTGTGTATGTGTGTATGAGTGTATGAGTGTATGAGTGTATGAGTGTATGTGTGTATGTATGTATGTGTGTATGTGTGTGTGTATGAGTGTATGTGTGTATGTATGAGTGTATGTGTGTATGTATGTGTGTATGTGTGTGTATGTGTGTGTATGTATGTGTGTATGTGTGTATGTGTGTATGTGTGTGTATG
Organism: Candidula unifasciata; assembly: GCA_905116865.2. Lineage (NCBI taxonomy): Eukaryota > Metazoa > Mollusca > Gastropoda > Stylommatophora > Geomitridae > Candidula > Candidula unifasciata. The sequence continues at coordinate 152,071 of CAJHNH020001564.1, read as the reverse complement.
AGTGTATGTGTGTATGTATGTGTGTATGTGTGTGTATGTGTGTGTGTATGTATGTGTGTATGTGTGTATGTGTGTATGTATGTGTGTATGTGGGTATGTGGGTATGTGTGTATGTGTGTATGTGTGTATGTGTGTATGTGGGTATGTGTGTATGTGTGTATGTATTTATGTATGTGTGTATGTATTTATGTATGTATGTATGTATGTATGTATGTATGTATGTATGTATGTATGTATGTATGTATGTATGTATGTATGTATGTATGTATGTGTGTATGTGTGTGTATGTGTGTATGTATGTATGTATGTATGTATGTATGTATGTATGTATGTATGTATGTATGTATGTATGTATGTATGTATGTATGTATGTATGTATGTATGTATGTATGTATGTATGTATGTATGTATGTATGTATGTATGTATGTATGTGTGTATGTGTGTGTGTATGTGTGTATGTATGTATGTATGTATGTATGTATGTATGTATGTATGTATGTATGTATGTATGTATGTATGTATGTATGTATGTATGTATGTATGTGTGTGTGTGTGTGTGTATGTGTGTGTGTGTGTATGTATGTATGTATGTATGTATGTATGTATGTATGTATGTATGTATGTATGTATGTATGTATGTATGTATGTATGTATGTATGTATGTATGTATGTATGTATGTATGTATGTATGTATGTATGTATGTATGTATGTATGTATGTATGTATGTATGTATGTATGTATGTATGTAGTATGTATGTATGTATGTATGTATGTATGTATGTATGTATGTATGTATGTATGTATGTATGTATGTATGTATGTATGTATGTATGTATGTATGTATGTATGTATGTATGTAGTATGTATGTATGTATGTATGTATGTATGTATGTATGTATGTATGTATGTATGTATGTATGTATGTATGTATGTATGTATGTATGTATGTATGTATGTATGTATGTATGTATGTATGTATGTATGTATGTATGTATGTATGTATGTATGTATGTATGTATGTATGTATGTATGTATGTATGTATGTATGTATGTATGTATGTATGTATGTATGTATGTATGTATGTATGTATGTATGTATGTATGTATGTATGTATGTATGTATGTATGTATGTATGTATGTATGTATGTATGTATGTATGTATGTATGTATGTATGTATGTATGTATGTATGTATGTATGTATGTATGTATGTATGTATGTATGTATGTATGTATGTATGTATGTATGTATGTATGTATGTATGTATGTATGTATGTATGTATGTATGTATGTATGTATGTATGTATGTATGTATGTATGTATGTATGTATGTATGTATGTGTATGTGTGTATGTGTGTGTGTGTGTGTGTGTGTGTGTGTGTGTGTGTGTGTGTGTGTGTGTGTGTGTGTGTGTGTGTGTGTGTGTGTGTGTGTGTGTGTGTGTGTGTGTGTGTGTGTGTGTGTGTGTGTATGTGTGTATGTATGTATGTATGTATGTATGTATGTATGTATGTATGTATGTATGTATGTATGTATGTATGTATGTATGTATGTATGTATGTATGTATGTATGTATGTATGTATGTATGTATGTATGTATGTATGTATGTATGTATGTATGTATGTATGTATGTATGTATGTATGTATGTATGTATGTATGTATGTATGTATGTATGTATGTATGTATGTATGTATGTATGTATGTATGTATGTATGTATGTATGTATGTATGTATGTATGTATGTATGTATGTATGTATGTATGTATGTATGTATGTATGTATGTATGTATGTATGTATGTATGTATGTATGTATGTATGTATGTATGTATGTATGTATGTATGTATGTATGTATGTATGTATGTATGTATGTATGTATGTATGTATGTATGTATGTATGTATGTATGTATGTATGTATGTATGTATGTATGTATGTATGTATGTATGTATGTATGTATGTATGTATGTATGTATGTATGTATGTATGTATGTATGTATGTATGTGTGTGTGTGTGTGTGTGTGTGTGTGTGTGTGTGTGTGTGTGTGTGTGTGTGTGTGTGTGTGTGTGTATGTATGTATGTATGTATGTATGTATGTATGTATGTATGTGCGCTCTTATAGAGATAGAATCATAGCATACCATCAATATTTGACGCCAAGCTTAACCTTTGACCTCTGCAGGTGTATAAAAAGAAAACAGAGGTAGCCAAGAAGCAGTACCTGAAGCAACTGGCTGCCTACAGAGCTAGTCAAGTGTCACAGGTGAGCAGGTCTCTGTCTCATGTTTGATATCATCAAACGTTCTCCAGGCATGGTGTCTGCCTCGAACGCTAGAGGTTCCGGGTTCAATCCCTGGTAAGGGCCCTGATTATTTTACATGCACTTGGACTTCTAGTAATTCCCCCTGGTCTCTGGGTAGTGAGATCGGACGCCCGTGTGCATTGTTGCGCACGTAAAAAAAATACCTTTGCAGTTGGACAAAATTTGGAGTTAAAAATCTGCCCCAAGTATTTCAGGATCCTCGCCAGTGCTATAACGCTTGTGCACTGTGCTGAGTTTCTTCTAACTCAGACTTGAGTTAGAAGAAGAACGGAGCGCTTTTGGGTTACTACCCGTGTGCCATGATGTTGATCCGTTGATCAAACCAAGTCCGACTTTAGCTACTACAACAGCTGGAACCGGTCGTGGTTCAGACCAGATATCATCACATCGATATGCTTTTGAATTTAAGACCGTGTGTATGCGATTATGGTAATGTGCTGTATGATGTATAATAATGTCTGTATTTTGTGCATATACATGTATGTGCTTATCATTCCAGGTCGCACTACAGAAGTGGGCTAAACCTTCTGAATGCCGTGACCCTTTAATACATTTCCCTCATGATGTGGCGACCCCAAAACAGAACAAAATTTTCCTGCATAACTTCAATGATCATGAGTTTTCTGATACTCTTAGGCCACCCTTATAAAAAGGGTCGTTGGACCCCCCAAAAAAGGGGTCGCGACCTGCAGGTTGAGATCCGCTGCACTACAGTGTCAACCTGGTACTTATTTAACGTAATTAGTGCGTCTCGTGACCCCAACTAAAAGTTAATTGAACGGAAACTCTTGTACGGGACACCCCCCCCCCCCCCCCCCCCCCCCCCCCCCCCAAAAAAAAAAAAAAACAACCGAATACATCTTAAGAGTCGGCAAAAAAGGGGTGTTTCCTTCGAAGCCATAGTGGATATGCCTGATTCTCGAGGAACCAACAGTCTGCACTAAAATGAACCAGATGTGTCAAATGGATGTGCGCGAATAACCAGAACTTCCCGCCAGAGTTTACAGCCGGTAGTTTTTCTGTCAGGGGCAAAGTTAAAAATCCTAACCCGCACAGTCCGTGGCGATTGCACTAGCTACGAGGCCCCAAAACCACAGGTTCACCTCCCCCCTCTCCTCCCCGTCGGCATTCTTGCTATGTAGTTATTTCTTGTGGTTCCCTCGACTAAACTCGGCCTTTTTTTTTTTTTTTTGACTCCATCTGGTACAGCTTCATGTGTCGAAGGAGATAAAAGATTCTGTAAAAAAAAAATTAACATCTTCTTTCGACTTCCTCGGAAGAGGCGGGGTGGGGAGGGGGGGGGGGGGGAAGGGGCTAAGTAGTCTCGAGGTATAATGTCCATCTGAAGTTCCCAAGGTCCTGGGTTCAAGACCTAGGAAAGTCTTATATATATATATATATATTTTTTTTTTGCGTGGACTTCAAGTAATTTCCCCTGGTCTCTGGGTAGTGAGATCGGGCGCCCGTGTGCATTGTTGCGCACGTAAAAGAAAATCCCTTTGCAGTTGGAAATCAAAAAGAGAAGCCTAACGGGGCTGCCCGGGCAACATATTTGGAGTTCAAAATCTACCCAAAGTATTTCAGCATCCTCGCCGTTGCAACGGAGTTCGTGTACTGCGCTGAGATTCTTCAGACTCAAGCTTGAGTTAGAAGTAGAACGGAGCACTTCTTGGTGACCACCCTTGAGTCATCAAGTTGATCCGTTGATTAAACAAACAACAGGTTCACTTTCTCTGGTACCACTTCAGGTGTCGAGGAGGTCAGAAGATTTTGCTGTTTGCTCTGCCGGTTGCTTCGACCACAGACACAAGGAGCTATCGTAGAGCATCTCTGATGTTATCTTTCTATCTTGTTTTTATCCCTATTTACATGGTATAATTATGTTTGTCCATCCAGCAGCTGGCACCAGAAGACCCCAAGAAAGCCCCGCTATCCCCGGGCAACAGAAGCAGACCGGATTCAGCCGAGGACCGGACATTAGGCAACAATTTTCAGAATCCAGGTAGGCAATGAGGGGGGGGGGGGGCGCAGGGACACACACACACACACACCCTCCCACCCACCCACCCTCCCACCCACCCACCCACGCACGCACGCACGCACACACACATATATATTGCCATTATTGCCTCGATTTATCACTTCTGTGAAGGCCGGGAGTGGGGGTCTTTTAGCCTGATGATTTGGGGACTCATGGCTAGTGATTTTAACGAGCATTCGAACCCGGGTCTTCACACAAATAAGGCAGGCCAAAAAAATACCGACAAGGGAAAGTTAAAGTAAAAAAGTTAAAGTCGAGAAGATCGACTTCAATGCACAGTTTTTAAAAAAAAATCCCATATTGCCCAGTCTCTCTCCGCAGAACAGCTGCCTAGAGCGCTAAACAGGGCACGAACTCCCTAGCTGGGGATCTCCGAAAAATCTGCAATCGTGAACTGACCGGCACCGTCGAGGAACGAGCCTATGATCTTCAGAGCGCGAGACAAACGACTTGAACACTTCGCCACCGAGACCCCTCAACGGGAGCTAAAGAGGGGGAGGGGAGGGCCAAGTGACGTGACATCGTTGGGCAAATCTGGCCCTTAGATCATTGCCAGCTATGTTGTTAATTAATGATCTTTCTTTGCTGTGGCTCTGACCTCAAACCCTGACGATGCCCATTTTCTAAATGTTGACCCCTGAGTTAACTTACTTGAATAACCGTGTCGTATTAATAATTTTCTTTTTAATGTTTACCTTGGATGTCTTTTCAGAAACTTTCAGTGCTTGTTTTGTAATTCTTTAGTCATTTCCTCTCAGAGTGTGTCCATTATATTTCTACCTTCTTCGTCTTATTGCAGTCGATACAGATATGTGTCCAGACATTTCTCTGTTCTTCTGTTTTCCTCACTTTGAGGGTGGGAGGGGTGGGGGGCATCCCATTTTATGTTCACGATTTTTCTCAGACATAAAAAAAAAATGCGATTAACTTCTTCTCCGTATATTTGGTGATTCTCAAACGCTCCCTGGCATATGCTGAAATAACGTTAGAATTGACGATTCGTATCTTAGTCTTTTCATTGCAGCATAATTTTTCGATCCAAATAAACAACATATTGTTTTGTTTGTTTCTTTGTGACAGTAGTGGGGTTTTAATACCATTGTCGAGCCAGTGGTTACATGGTTGACCCAGGTTACCTACAAAAAAAAAAAAAAAAAAAAAAAGCGGGGGGGGGGGGGGTGGAGTGTAGACTTATTTGCCTGAGACGTCACCTTTTCAGCTCAAAATATTAGTAGGTTGTCCTGTTTTCAGCTCAAAATAGTAGGTTGTCCCGTTTTAAGCTCAAAATATTAGTAGGTTGTCCCGTTTTCAGCTCAAAATATTAGTAGGTTGTCCCGTTTTCAGCTCACAATATCAACAGGATGTCCAGTTTTCATTTCAAGATATTATAGTTATCTTTGTTATGCTTATAATAGCAAAAGTAAAATGTTGATTTTTCCTATGTATGGAAACTGATGGCACAACCGGTTTCTCTGACTTAGATCTGCAAGCGGGCCTGGTCGGACACATCCTGTCTCAGCAGAATTCTGCACATTTAGTACCGATGTCTAGTCACTTACTGCAACAACAGCAGCATCAGCGCCAGCTGCAACATCACCACCACCACCACCACCTCCAGCTGCAGCAACATCATCAGTTCAATATGGGTCAAGCAACATCCTCAACAGAGTCGCACTGCACGTCCCAACACTCACCTGTGCCTGGCCCCGTCTACACGTACCCGCCACACGTTGATCAGGTGCGACTCGCCAGCTACCCGGAACCAATGGTTGTCCATAGCGGTTACGAGATGTCCACTACTGGAGAGGTTTGTTCCTTCTTTGTACACACGCACTCCCACACGCGCGCGCGCACGCGCACACCTAAAGATACAGACGTGCGTGCATACACAGACCATATTCATACATACATTTAAGTAAAGGGAACTTTTTCACAAATTCAGGAGTATGGGTCACATAGGGCGAGACCTATATTTTATATATCAATCGGCACTTAGTGGGTTGTATAGTAAATATTAAGCCCGCCGTCTTTACTTCCCACGACTACACCTAGTACCCACGCCACAGTTAGTTCTGGGGAAAAACGTCGGACTCAGGACTTGAAAAATACAAATACTTTGCTACTGCTGAACACCTCCTCCTCCTCCCCCTCCACCTCCTCGTCTTCCTTCTTCTTCCTTCTTCCTTCTTCCTTCTTCCTTCCTCCTTCTTTCTTCCTTCTTCCTTCCTTCTTCCTTCCTTCTTCCTTCCTTCTTCTTCCTTCCTT
>CAJHNH020001564.1:65437-135437 GCA_905116865.2 Candidula unifasciata | reverse complement strand
AGGCTGTGTCGACCTGGCTGTCAAGGTCATTTTTTAAATAAAAAGTCCTGCTCCGCCAGGCAGCGAACCCACAACCTTCCGTTCCGCACGCGAGCGTCTAGTTCCTACGCCATGACGGCTCTCACTGTCTGTTTTACCCCTTTGTAGAGAGAGGTGTAGACGGAAAAAAGGGAGAAAAAAGGGGGGGGGGGGGGTCTTTGAGCCTGAGGTATTATTGCGGCCTGGCTAGGCGCTGTCGCCACGGACTGTGCAGGTTAGGAGTTTCAATTTTACCCCCTGACAGAATAATTATCACCTTACCAAGGGTCGAACTCGGGTCACCCGTATGACAGCCGGACGTTGCAATCGCTCGACCAGCCGCTTCTTTGCACTCTTAACAAATCCTTACAAGAATGTCTACTTCCAAGAAAAGACACGGTCTATGAGTCAATTTTCTTCCGCACTGAATGACAGAGAAAAACTGACAGCACGCCACTGTTCCCAAAGACAGAAAACGGGAAAATAAATAAAGATAAATAAACTACTCACAGTGCAGCTGTTCAACATCTCAAAATCCTGAAAACACCACATTGAACTGTGATTCACAACAGGCAAAGCCCTTCTGAATCCTAACAAAACGACCGCTGTCTAACGGTCACTTGTCCACGTGACCAGTACTCATCCACAATATAACCTACTTTTTTGTTAGCACAGCTGACTCGCGTGACCCAGTTATTTATTGCATGTCTTTAAGTCGACTAGACGTCCAAAAAGCATCATCAAGTGCCTTGCCGACTGGTTTGGGCGACAGGCCTCACAATGATCTGCGATTTGCAACAATATGTATTTGTTCGTTTGATAACATCCCCTCCATGCCATGAGAAAATGCTGCCAAAAATTATCTCACGCTGCCTTCCCCTGTCTCTTTTTCCACAGAACTTTCCAGTGCACAGTATGATCCAGTTTCCTTCTTAAACAAGTTTATTGTGGCTTTCTGGTGTGTGTGGTAAGTTGTCTTCAAGTCCCAGCTCCCTTAAAACATCTGGGTAGTTCTTTTTGTACAACCACATCATCCAAAACGTCAAAACTTTTTGGGGGATGGGGGGGGGGGGGGGGGGGCGGCGGGGGATTGTTTATGAATTGGCCATAATTCAAATTCACAAAGTCAATATACATATATTTCTCTTCTCTTTTTTTTTCTATTCTCCCGGAATGCCTTCCAGCGCCCATGTGACGATCAGTCCATGAAGGAGACTACACTGTGTTAGACTCGGCCAGCTGGGATTGAGGTGGGGATGAAGTGGAAAATAAGCTGAAACAGGCAGAAGACAGGCAGGGAAGAGGTGGACAAGCTTGACAGTGCCTCACGGCTGTCAGAGGCTTATAAGTTAAGTTAACATTTTTTGCGTTAACATATCACCATCATCACACCACTCTAAACCCCCGGAGCTGTTTTTCTCGCTGAAGCATCTCATCACTATCATAACTTTAGCCAGTCACTGTTTGTGTAAACACAACAACCTGGGCATGTAATTTAACTGATTGTTAGTAAATAAAGCTGTATGTCAAGTTTTATACTACATCGTTTGTTAAATTCCAAGTGTATTCAGTCTTACACGTTTAACTAAACTGATAGATAGAAGTACATTTGGTGGGGGCTCAAATAACACCGGGAGAAGGTAGAAGACGGAGGAATCATTTGCCCTGTCTAATAATTCATTCAGTATAATGCTATAGACATCTAAAATTCCTTTCCTTCTCTTGTGGGTACCAAGTGCAGCTAATGTTAATATACTTAACGAGCCAATAGGGCCGTTAACTTGGATATCCAGGACTTTGTCTGAGAGCAACATAGCTCGGATTTTAGTCAGTTAATCTGGTGGAGGCAATGTGTTGAGAGGAAAATCCCTACTCAACATTTAAAAACCTTAAACCCACCGCGTCACGTCACGCAGCAAGAAAACAGGTGAAAGTGCACACAGGTTGAAGATGAATAGGCAGCAAGAAAACAGGTGAAAGTGCATACAGGTTGAAGATGAATAGGCAGCAAGAAAACAGGTGAGAGTGCACACAGGTTGAAGATGAATAGGCAGCAAGAAAACAGGTGAGAGTGCACACAGGTTGAAGATGAATAGGCAGCAAGAAAACAGGTGAGAGTGCACACAGGTTGAAGATGAATAGGCAGCAAGAAAACAGGTGAGAGTGCACACAGGTTGAAGATGAATAGGCAGCAAGAAAACAGGTGAGAGTGCACACAGGTTGAAGATGAATAGGCAGCAAGAAAACAAATGAAAGTGCACACAGGTGGAAGAGGAATGGGCAGCAAGAAAACAGGTGAAAATGCACGCAGGTGGAAGAGGAATGGGCAGCAAGAAAACAGGTGAAAATGCACACAGGTGGAAGAGGAATGGGCAGCAAGGTTATATATAAAGACTTTTCATTGCATGCCACCAAGAGCCCTGAAAAGAACGCCTGCAGTGTTGATGCCACATTTATAACCTATAGCTGCCCCTGATGCTAGTTGAAAGTGACGTTCAACACCACGGCCTGCAACAGGCTGAACATCACTGCCCTACTTCCCGTGTGGATTCTAGGGCCATACCAAGGAGAAAACAGTGTATATATCTAATGCCCCTAGACAGGCATTTAGTAAGAGTCTAGTAATTATGGGTTTCCTTAGAAATTGAGGTGCACTAGCAGTCTGCATATGCATAAGCCAGATCTGGATGTGCATGCAAAACTCTAGTTCTGGAAGTCCAGAAGTGAATGAACAACCAGAACTTTCTGCCAGAATTTACAGCCGGTGAACGCAAAGAAGAGTAAGAAGAAGAAGAAGAAGAAGAAGAAGAAAAAGAAGAGGAGGAGGAGAATGAAGAAGAAACAGCAGCAGCAGAATAATACTATTACTACTACTAATAATAATAATTAGGAGTTTCCTCCAGAGCCAGAGTGCATCTACATAAGAGGCAAGAAACCATTAGTATGTGACAACAGTCTGTGACAAGTGTCTGTGACAACAGTCTTTTGATAATTCTTTGGACTCATAATCTGTTAAATCACCACTGATCACTGGCATCTTGAGAGCTAATAGACTGAAATGGCTGGGGCATATTGAAAGACTGTAAGAGGACAGAGAAGCAATAACTGTGTATACAAGGGAGCTGAAAACCTAGAAGACCATGTAGAGATAATGTCTAGGCAGATCTACAAACATCTGGTGTCTTCAACTGGAAAGAGAAGGCCAACCAGAGAGATAGGAGATGGTGTGTGATATCTGCAGTAATAAACCTCAAGGGCTCCGAATGCTGAAGAAGACCAACCAGAAAGATGAAAGGAGGCGAGTAATATATGCAGCACTGAACCTCAAGGGCTCGGAATGCTGAAGAAGGCCAACCAGAAAGATGAATGGAGGCGAGTGAAATCTGCAGCAATGACCATAAGGCTCGGAATGCTGAAGAAGATGTTTATAATGTATAACTCGACCCTTCCAGTGATACAGACGGATCATCCTGGCCTGGGGAGAATGGTGCTGCGAGGAGTCACCAAGGGATCTCGATGACGCTCAAGGGAAGGGAAAGGAGGACATATAATCAGACTGTTACTGGTGCTACTGGACTTGGAATTCTGCTCTTGCTGCTGAAGATAGGGATGGGGCACTTATGAAAATGTCCAGAGAGTTGTGGTGTTGATTCTCAATTCAACAGGAGATTAAATCTGCCACAAAGGTGTAGCCCTGCAAGGCAAACTATTATTTAAAAGCCATTTTATATATATATATAATGTATAACTATCGGAATAGCGGCATCCGTGGCTTAGACGTTGCAAAATTCCAACGTACTGAGATCAAAACCCACTGCTGGTTAATGGGGACCAGGATGTATGTTATGGGGAAGTAAAGACGGCCGGCGTAATGCTGACCACATTACCCACCTTGGGCTGATTGGTCTGTACAAATATGGGTGCTCTTGCCCGATCCGCCTAAAGGTGTGAAAAGGGATCTTTACTTTACTTAAAACTTTCATAATCACAAATGGAATTATACTCAAAAGTGGGGGTGGGGGGGGGGGGGTGTGTGTGGGTGGGGGAGTCTTTATCTGTAAAAGATATCACAGAACCTTTAAATCTGATGGGGTCTGCAGACACTGGTGAAGACCTCAAGTGCACTGGTGAAGACATCAAGTGCACTGGTGAAGACCTCAAGTGCACTGGTGAAGACCTCAAGTGCACTGGTGAAGACATCAAGTGCACTGGTGAAGACCTCAAGTGCACTGGTGAAGACATCAAGTGCACTGGTGAAGACATCAAGTGCACTGGTGAAGACCTCAAGTGCACTGGTAAAAACTGCAAGTACACTGATGAAGACATCAAGTGCATCAGTAAAGACCTCAAGTGCACAGGTAAAGACAACAAGTGCACTGATGAAGACTCCAAATGAACTAAAAAAGACCACCAAGTGCACTGATGAAGACAAGTGCACCAGTGAAGTAAAAAAATTTACTGGTGAAGATCCCAAGCCCACCGAAGACGACTGCAAGTATACAAATAAAGACCTCATGTGCACCACTGATGAAGATCCCCAAGTGCAATGACAAAGACCAGAAGTACACCATTCTGTCCAGTGATTGCTGAAGAAGCTTAAGGTAAATACAAGTATGAAATGACACTCCAGAACATTCCTGACATTTGCAGATTTATTTAATTCAGTGATAACATTCCTTTTTCAATAAAAACACACCAGGCCTGAGATTTGATCTGATTTGATTCAAAAACCGACATCACAGCACTCTGGGCATTCCCATAAGCGCTCCATCCCCATCTTCAGCAGCCAGCGAAGAGTTCTGATACTAATGGTGCCAGTAGCATTCTGACTAAACTCCTTTTCCTCTGAACCTCGAGCATCTGCCAGAACCCTCTTGTAACCCCCCCCCCCCCCCCCCCCCCTATAATCAATCTCACTGTGGTGATCAATCTGCTCCTCCGAACTGTACACGCTTTTCCACAAGGCACTAACCACGTCTGCCCTATCATGTATCAGTATTCCACAAAGTTGTGCAGAGCCAGCCAGTCTGTCTGCCTGTTCATTTCCCAACACACCAGCGAAACCCTGGTGAAAAAATCAAGACAATACTCCTCATCTGTGTCCTTCACAGCGAAGCATGCCACTCTGCATGAAGCATGCCTGTCCTGATATTCCTCAGCATGCTTTCTGTGTCAGTTACAATCACAATGTGTGTGTGTGTCACGTTCTCTAGCCAGCGGAAAGCTGCAGTGACCGCCTCCACCTCCATTCTTAAGCTGGATGTTGTGGTATGCTAGGCTCTCCTGTACCAAATGTCGACCATTAACTTTTGCTAAGCGACCCAAGCACTTCTTTTGCCTCTTGATACTGAACCGTATCAGACATCAGAAAGATTCACAAACAATCGCATGGGAATGAGGGGTGGGGAGGGGGGGGGGGGGGGGGGGGGGGGGGGGGGTCCTCTGGCAAAAAACAGTAAGCTGATATCAAAGATAAAAGTGACTGTAGCTGAACTTTTATAATTAAATTAAACAGGCATCCCCCCAAAAAATGAGGTTAGAAAGTTCAACAGAGGGAATGGAAAGATGCCCATAGACACAACTAAAGGCTTTGGTCCAAGTTTTTCACATCATTTGAAAGTGATAAATACCCGATCTTCAAAGGTGACATAGAAATATCACTTTAGAGTACACATTACTGTAGACTGGAACACATCACTTATAGTGGGTATACACTAGTTTAGATTGGGTGTACATATCACTTCAGAGTGGGCGCACATCATTTTAAAGTGGGCACACATCCCCTTGGTGTGGCTATACCATACCTGAAAAGAGTGGGTATACATCACTCTGGGAGCTACTGGGTTGTAGTGGCTAGACACTCACCTGCAGATCCAAAGGCCAGGGATTCAAATCCACATGGAGCCAGAATCCTTTTGAAAACCTGACCTTGGCTTCCTGGTCGACCCAGCCTTAACTGGGTCCCAGGCAAAGGTTAATGGTAGAAAGGTTCATTGCACTGGGTTTTATCGCACATGGCTTGGTCTCTCTCCGCAGAACGGCTAGGCGTCTGTTGAGAGCATTGCACAAATTCCATAGCTCCAGCGACAATCCCCAGGCAAAGTCCTGGAAAGAGAAGGGGTGGCCAGCATGATGCTGGCCCACATCACCCACCGAGGGGCGGGTAGTCTACACAAATTTACATCTAGCCTCACATTCTGGATGTCCCAGTGGCGTGTAAAGGGACCTTTATGTTACTTTCTATACACCACTCTGGGTATGCCCTCTGAGATGGTACGATTTCACTTCTGTTTATGCCCTCTGAGATGGTACGATTTCACTTCTGTTTATGCCCTCTGAGATGGTACGATTTCACTTCTGTTTATGCCCTCTGAGATGGTACGATTTTACCTATGGGTATGCTTTCACGATTTAATGAGTGTGATTCAATACCCATGATTCAATACCCACCCCTCCACCCAACAATTAGCTGAATTAAACTGAAGAAAGAACTCAAAATAAAACAGATAATACAAAAATAAAATTAAAGTCAAGACAGTTAAATAGCTACCCAAGAGTGTTAATTATCTGGAGAAACAAAAATTCTGTCTGCGTGCAGGAATATACCTAAAGACAACATGTTGAGTGCAAACATTTTTGCTTGTAGCTGAGTAAACAACTAGATGCAACCATACGTTGGGAGTGTATGCTCACTAAAGATATGCTTGTAAAGAATAGATTCAACATGTTGCAGTGCTTACTACGTGAGCATATGTGTTTGTATGCTCACAAAACATTCAGGAACAACACAAACGCATGAGCATAATTTGCACACATATTTGAGTCAAACTGCTCTAAAGATCTGAACCTGCCCCTGGTCTTTCTCCACACACGGCCAAAGTCCCAATCAGGCAACAGTTAGTTTTATCACGTAGATAGATACACAATCCTGCATACGCAAATTCCATTAGATAGCAAATGTAAATGAAAGACATGAATATCAGTCCAGCTACAAGCCTGCATGTTAAACACATCCACACAAATGTGTTAGTAAACCCAGTCATGCCTCCAGTCCAGCCATTCCCAAACTCTTCTTGGTCGCAGCATCTTTTTTCAATTGAAATTTTTTCACGCCGCCCTAACCTAGGTAAAAGTATGACTATTCGTGTCTTGGTTAAATTAATTATAAAGCTTTTACAACATTTCGCGGCGCTTCTGTGAAGAGGTCACAGCTCCCCGGACCACCCCGGCGCATGTTTTTTGAAACACTGCTCCAGTCAAAGATATCAGTCACACAACTATAAGCATCTGTCTCTAATATACAGTTATGTCGGTCAAATCAATGCTGTCTTCAGTCATATCTACCAGCCATTCCCTGACTTATCTCCAGCCACATATCAGATCTGTCAGTCAGTCTCCCCAGATGTCAATCCGATGTATCAGTCAAAACTCCCCATGTCAGTCAGTCAGATGTATCAATCACTGTCTGCACAAATCAGCTGGATGTATCAGTGAATTCTTTCCCTATGTTTGTTAAGTGCATCAGTCAATTCCCTAGAAGTTAGTCAGTATCAATCTATCCTTCCCAAATGTCAAATGTAAAAGTCAATTATCCCAACATGTCAGTCAGATGCAGCAGTCAATTCTCCCCACATGTATCAATCAATTCTCCCCACATGTCAATCACATGCATCAGTCAATTCTCCCCACATGTCAATTACATGCATCAGTTAATTCTCCCCCACATGTCAATCCCATGCAACAGTCAATTCTCCCCACATGCAACAGTCAATTCTCCCCACATGCAACAGTCAATTCTCCCCACATGCAACAGTCAATTCTCCCCACATGCATCAGTCAATTCTCCCCACAAGCATCAGTCAATTCTCCCCACATGTCAATTACATGCATCAGTCAATTCTCCCCGCATGTCAATTACATGCATCAGTCAATTCTCCCCGCATGTCAATTACATGCATCAGTCAATTCTCCCCACATGTCAATCCCATGCAACAGTCAATTCTCCCCCACATGTCAATCACAATGCATCAGTCAATTCTCCCCATACAATTATCAGTTAATGTCATAGTATGCTTCCACAAACGCAGTCAGATCTCTTGTATGCCCATAAACACATTTGTCAGTCAGCTCCCCCACTCCCCCACACAATCCTCTCTCTCTCTCTTATGCACACACACACACACCTCACCACCATTTCCACTATTTAGTGAAGTTTACATACACACACACACACATACACCCATGCAAGAGATATTATTTAGGGTGAAATTTGTCTGGGGGTCATTATGACATCATGATAAACTTACTCTCTGTTGCTGCATTCTTGAAAAAAAAAAAAATCACCTGTTTTCTGGGTCAAAAGAAAGAAAGACAGTTGTTATTTTTTTCCTACATCTGTACTTAGCGATTACTTCTCTTCATATTCAAAAATTTTTTTTTTAAATCTGTGTACAAAATAATGACTCAAAACAAGACAAATGTGTTTTTTTTTTTTCAAGTTAGTGACTTGAGCGCTATGATGATGCAATAGCTAGCAGGTTGCCTGTCTACTCAGTGGTCATAGGTTCCAGCTCCTTAGATTTTTATAAAAACTCAGAACTCTCCTTGTTTCTAGTTTCTTAGAGTAGTGTTTCAGAGAATTATAACAATAAGTTTATTTTTAACAAAGGGACAGCGTTAGCGCAGTCGGTTACGTGCGGACAACGACTCTCAGACAGTTTCTTATCAGCTGTCCGTACTGGTAGCAGAGCACTTATGGTTTATGACTGTGTGCAATGATGCTGGTTCACATCTCCCGATTTTACCTTTTTACCTTTCAACAACATTTAGAAAAAGGTCTTTTACGATTTTTATTGCATGAACAGTTTAAATCTGTAATCTCCTCTGCACAAACATAGATACATAATTACATTGTAGGCCCTATTTTCCCAGTGTTAAGGGGAGAAAAAGACCAGATTGTATGGTGCATGATGTCAAGAGCCAGTCAATCAAATTATAAACATCACCTTTAAATTTACAAACATCACATTACAATTTGCAAACATCACCTTGCAATTTACAAAACATCACTTTGAAATCTGTAAACATCACATTACAAGTCAGAAACACTTGAAATCTGCAAACATCACGAAGTCAGTAGATAGTAACATACAAAACAATTGCTGCATATGTAGTTCTTAGCACTCGAGCAAATGTATTCACATGGCAACAACTGGATTATCCTCACAATTTAACCCACTAGGTTATGACTCCTACATAATAAACAAATAGACATGTATTGAATAGCACACATATTCATCATGTAGCAGGTCCTTTGCAGAACGTCGCTCTTATCAGTCTTAGTTAGTTAGTTAGTTATTCCTCTTGTGCCAAAGATGGCGCATAGGGCAGAGGTCATAGCTTTCCACGTCTGTCGGTTCGTTGCCACTTGATGTAGGTCTTGAGTGCGACTGAGACCTATGGTTGAGCTCTCCCTTGTGATGGTTCTACGGAGAGTTTCTTTTGGTCTTCCCTGTTTTCTTTTACCCTCTGGTGACCATATGAAGGCTTGGTGGGGAAGTCTCTGTATGTCCATTCTGAGTACGTGACCGATGTAATTCCAGCGACGCATTCTAATAAAATCAGACACATATTTTTGTTTTGTTTCCTTATCAGTCTGCCTGAAAGAAACTCGGTCTCTCACCAGTTCTCCCGCCTCATGTACTTTCATACTCAAGGAGTCATTTATATCCTGTGCTGATCTTCCTGGTACCATGCCTTCTGCTATAATTTTATCCATTCCGTCGTGGCGCTTGACATGACCAAAATATTTCAGCTTCCGAGACAGGATGCTGTTTATTAGCCAATATTCGTTGATGTTCAGATCTTTCCAGATGTCAGTATTTCTCCTCTTCTTAATGGCACACACAGAAGTAAAATAGAAGGACACACTTGATAACCTAAAAATGGCAAGCTATAGTTATCATTAACTGGTGCCTGCACAGAATAGTGGGAATTAAATGGTGTGATAAAAATCAATAATGTAGAGCCTTGGGACAGAACTGAACAAGTTCCTGTGGATCAAGAGGTGAAGAAAAGACACAGGCGTTGGATAGGACACGTGTCGAGAAAACCTGAAAAAAAATTTAATCAGAATATCTTTGTACTGCAACCTACAGGGAGATAGAAATAAAGGCAGACCCAAAAACAAAACAAAAAACCCAGACACACAAAGAAGGGAACTACAGAGTGATGTTAAAAGATGGGGAGGAAACGGAAAGAGCTGCTTGCAATAGCAAAGGATAGAATGACTTGGCGTGAGTTGGTTGAGGGTCTATTTCTCTTTGTGGATAACAGGCAGAAAAAAAAAGAAGAAAAGTTACCATGCCAGGAATGGAACTTGTCACCTCCAATTGACATCAGGCTTAGTACCCTTGTCCTACAGCAAGGCACTGTCTTCACTTGTAGATTAAAGATTCAATTGCCAGCATGGTAACTATTGCTTGTAATTTTTATGTTGTCTAGTGCGTCCTTCTATCTTTTCTTTTTTCTTCTTCATTGCATTCACTGGTTTTACACTGTACCAGACATGTTTATGTTGTCTTGTGCGCCCTTCTATCTTCTTCATTGCATTCACTGGCTTTACACTGTACCAGACATGTTTATGTTGTCTTGTGTGCCCTTCTATCTTCTTCATTGCATTCACTGGCTTTTCACTGTGGCAGAAAGTTCTGGTTGTTCAACCACCTGTGGACTGTCGTCTTGTTCCAGCACCTGTGTATGGTATTGATAGATGGACTTATCTGTATGCAGAAAGCTGGTTCTTTGCTCTCAGGCTGATGCACTCCGACTTCGAAGAAAGCCTCCATCTGCTCAACTTTTATGACATGCTTATTAGAGAAGCAGTGGGTCAATTCTTGTTCCCCCCCCCCCCCCCCTCCACAAGGGTTCCGGAACCCACACGGGGCAGCTTCTTTCTATGAATGTGGATCATTACATGTATATTTGTTTATTACAATGTATCCTGTTTTTAAAGGTCTCAGTTGTTACCTAATAGTTTAATCTGTCGATTAGGTCATCTCAGTCTTAGTCAAGGTTTCAACCTCACTGTAATCAGGTCACCCCATAACTGCTCTGTTCCTGTGCCAGTGCAAATCAAATGAAATGTTCCTCACTGTCCCATCTGAAAAGCCGGCGAACAAACAATTGTCCTGGCACAATTCAAAAATATTGCACGCATTAAATGCATACGGCAGTTGCTAGAGGCGCCAAAGCCAACAGTCACCACCAGAAATACAGTTTCATAGAAGTACTTGGTGGCAATAAGTTGGCTATACACAAATAAAAATTTTTATATAAGGTATTCCACCAGCCAATACATAAACTGACCACCAGCCATACTGAATACCACAGCTCAACCGCTGCACAAATAAAAGGCATTCTACATAAAAACAAGCTCACAGGGCTGCACCGAGCACTAAACTCAGTAGCTCAGGCAACGAAACCGTAGACTACCGTCTATATGTGGAAAACTGCATTAGCAAAGCGCTGTCAGAAGCAAAAATAACTTTGAAGCTAAACATTCGGCCTTGTGAGTCCTTCAGTCTGGACCAGAAGGTCACCCATTAATTAGCTGGTGTTCTCTGATTCATTCCTTAATCTTTCCTTCCTGCCAACAAGAAATTATATACCGCCCTGATGGTGGAGCAGACCAGAGGGTACGGTGCCTGCCTTTGGCTCAAGCAGACCAGGTTCATTCCCTGGTGGCATATGTTTTGATTTTCATAACATAAGAAAAAGTATCTGATTTAACCAGACAAGGTTAAGGTGGGGCATGGAACAAAAATGGTTGAAAAACACTGATCTATGTGCTTACTGCACACGTTAACAAACCCTGCCCTGTTGGAAATCTGAAATGGCAGACCAACAGAATACTGTCCAGCTCCATGTGGGTTGTGAACTCAATTTTGGGACAAAACAGAAAACACCCACTGGCCTTTGTAAAAGGGGAGCATCATTTTTTTTTTACCTGTGAGCGTTCCAGGGTCCTAACGCGAGAAGAAAAACACAAAGAACAGACCCACTGCCACCTAGCATCGATTAATTAGGAGTGTTTTCCCTTTGAAGGAGTACATCTGCCTGAGAGGCCAGGAACCAACAGTCTGCATACAACTAATTCAGATCTGTAAAATGGAAGTGCATCCAAAACTCAAGTTCTGGAACAAGGCCGAAGTCCAGAAGTGGATGAACAACCAGAACTTGCTGCTGGAGTTTACAGCTGGTAAACTCGAAAAAAAATAATTTTGAACTATTCTGGGACCAATGAACACATCATGCAATGATTTATAAATTAACTGTCCTCTGGCATCAAAAGAGTTAATGTGATTAACCAGTGAACATATGATTGAAAATGAACATATAAATAATAATGATTAAAAAAAATTTTTTTATCCACCCATTGATCAGTTCACGAGTTCATAAACTGGTGATGTATTTTTGTGATAGAAAAAAAAAGACAATAAAATATGGCCCTCATTCTCAAACCAGGAGCCTTTTTCTTCCCTAGAAACAAGGTGACCATACTTACCTCAAAATGTCTTTAAACAAAATTAATTTTTCAACGGGCCTGCTACTGAAAAAAAAAATAATTCCTCAAGGTGCTGGTACTTCGTACCATTGCGTACCCCCAGAAAAAAAGCCCTGATTAAACCACCTGTAGGTTTGGCTTCAAAATATGCCTGCCAATGCAAGGGGTACACCCATTTAACTAATCATTTGTTCATACACTTTGGGGGGGAGGGGGGGGGGGGGAGGGGGGGGGGGGGGGAGAGAAGGTCTGAGTTTAAAATAAAAAGTCATAACATATGGTTACAATTCTCAAACCACTTGAATGATTAACCTGAAAATACAAGCAGTCTGCTGTCAAAAAACAGGCAACCTCAACTTTCTGAGTTAGTAAAATATGTTATCATGACATCAGATGGGGGGGGTAGAGAGTCGGGGGAGAAACAACGTGATCACTTCTAATAAGTTGTAAAGCTGAGGTTTAGAGATAAACTTTCTCTGCCAGTCTTCTCCGTGTCTCCCTGCCTGCCTGTTACTTGGGACGAGAAACTCCGGAACTATTCTTCTATCTCCCCCCAAATGAACCAGAACCCCGGGGATGCCAGGCAAAGTCCAATATTCTGGGGGTGTTATGAGCTGGTTGTTTTCAGCATTCACTGCTTCCTGCATCATCATTCTCAGGGTGTGTTCTTTGGCGTCATCATTCTCAGGGTGTGTTCTTTGGCGTCATCATTCTCAGGGTGTGTTTTTTGGCATCATCATTCTCAGGGTGTGTTCTTAGGGGTCATCATTCTCAGGGTGTGTTCTTTGGCGTCATCATTCTCAGGGTGTGTTCTTTAACATCATCATTCTCAGCGTTTCTTTGGTTCGCTCACTGCTATTACTGTGCCTGTTTTGAAGCGGTTCTCAACTTTGAAATGAATTTGCCTGACCTCTCCTTATCTGCCACCGCCCCCCCCCCCCTCCCCAACTTCTCATCCACCTGTCGACTGCACTATGTTCACACAAAGTAAGTTGCAGTTTGTTTGAATTCACATAATATTTCATCACAGTTTGTCCACCCCGGTGCACACACTTTTCCATACATTGTATTAATGGCGAACAAATTATTGTCATAACACTCCTAGTAGGTTCATTAGACTTTCCCTTAGATTCCAGGGTTTTCTTTTGATTGGGGTGAGATAAAATAATACTACCAATCTTCATTTTGGTCAGCACTCAAGCAGCTTGGCCAGATGAATATGTCTACTCCTGGCCAAATCCCTCGGTTTCTTCAATGGCGTAGTTCAGCTTCTCCACCAACTGGTCGTAGCTACGATAGGGTGGGAGGTCGAGCCTGTTGAAACAGGTATGAGATCGTGGCAGCCATGTTTCCTTGCCGACTTTTTCTATACAAAATCTCTGAGGTCCATTGCTTCCTGCAACAATATAAGGTAATTCGTGATAAACTGACACAGTGTCTTGAATGTCTAGCATAAATATGCTTTCATTAAAAACTTTGAGACACAGGAGATAATGAGGAAATGTAGAGTTAATAGAAAAAAATGCTATCTACATCTGTGAGGGCAGCTGCCGTCGTACAGCGGCTAGATGCTCACCAACAGATCAGAAGGTTGTGGGTTCAAGTTCTGACCGTGCCGAACCATTTTTAAAAAAAATGATCCTGGCTTCCAGGCCGACCCAGCCATGAATGGGTACCATCTAGAGTCCTGGAAAGTAAAGATGACTGCAGTCATGCTGACCACATCACACACCAAGTCCCAATTGATCTATAAATAATAGGTCTAGCCCTATATGCCTAAAGGCATGGAAACAGTCCTTTACATTTCATCTGCATTTGCTTATGTTTCTGTCTTAGCTATCAGTCGGTTCCAGTTACTGAGTCGAGTGCTGGGTGTGACACTGTGAGCTGCAGATTTCGCATGGAATGTTTTCTTCTGTTGTATCTGCAGGGTTGTTGACTGTACTAAGATAGCGGACAGTCTACTGAGTTTAGAATGGCATACACTTTTGTGGGTTTTTAATGACTGACCTTTTCTTTTGAAAACCAACAGTGAGCTGCAATTCTGGTGTGGGACCGTTATTACTGGCACGTCTGACAGACGCCTTATGCATATCTCTTTTGCATATGCAAGCTTCAAGACTTTGCAGGGACTGACAAGTTTTTAACTAGTTTTAAAATGGGACAAGGAAGGACGTTTTGTGTGATTTTCACTGGCATCTGAACAGAGCAGACATGCAGTGACTTGTCTACAGTGATGGGGAAACCTTAACTAACAACCCGCAAAACATTCATTCCCTTTTCCCAGTCCCATTTGAAAATCTGGTGAGCAAACAATTGTCCAGGCACAATCCAGAAATATGCGAGCACAGTAAATGCATACAGCAGTTGCTAGAGGTGCCAAAGCCAACAGTCGACACCAGAAATACAGTTTGATGGAAGTACTTGGTGGCACCAGAAGTTTAATGAAAAATATTTTTGCTTCCAATCTGACGAGGCTGGTTAAGGCCAGAATCATACCAGTAGTAGAAACAACAGATTTTGCTTCTGATGGGCATTACACCTGAACATCTTCTCCACCTACCCTCTCTACCCCAGTGGAACATGGGTCCTCAGCCAACTCATGCAATGTCATCTCATCCTTTGCTATTGCAGGCAGCTCACCCCATGTCTTCCCTTATCCTTTTAACTTCACTCTCTAGCTCTCTTCTTCTTCTTGAGTGTTTGTTGTTGCTATTCTGCCTTTATTTCCATGCCCTTGTTGGTTCCAGGAAAAAACCCATTCTAGTTATATTGTCCTCAGGTTTAATCCTAGACATTTGGGTGTGAAGGATGGAAAAATGGAGTAAAACTACACACCCATAAGCTCAGCAAAGCCTCCAACAGGCAACCGACATGTCCCAGTAACAAACTGTAAGAGTCGTGTCCGCTTCTCATTGTCAATCTCTTTCACCATCTGCAGGAAAATGAATGAAAGAAACTATAGGTCAATATTTATTCAGGTCAATATTCTGTTAAAATATACACATAAACAGATATTACACTGTGAACAAACACATTGTCTGAAATCTTCACAATAAAGAGCTGCTAAGTGTCAGTCAGTCAGAAGCATGTCCTTTGCAGAACCTTGCTCCCATAACAATCCTCTGGAAATCTTCTGAATCACAAGCAAGATGTCCCCCGTCTGACACACCCATCTGGGGATCATCCGCCACATCCTGCACCCATCTTCTCTTAGGCCTTCATCTTCCTCTCTTCCCAGGCATATACCCCTCCATTATTGTTCTCTCTCAACAGTGTAGTAAAAGTTAAATTCCGTGAAGACTGTTCCCAAGCTCGGCTGAAGGAGGAAGAGGGTCTGTCTGAACCTGAGTGCTTCATGCATCTCCGGAAGGAGTAGATAAGCATGAATTAACCAGACGGCAGGCAGGTAGATCGCAAGGAGGCAGGTAGACCACTAGAAGGCAGGTAGACCACACGGAGGCAGGTAGACCACAAAGAGGCAGGTAGACCACAAGGAGGCAGGAAGACCACAAAGAGGCAGGTAGACCACAAGCAGGCAGGTAGACCGCAAGGAGGCAGGTAGACCACAAGCAGGCAGGTAGACCGCAAGGAGGCAGGTAGACCACAAGCAGGCAGGTAGACCGCAAGGAGGCAGGTAGACCACAAGCAGGCAGGTAGACCGCAAGAAGGCAGGTAGACCACAAAGAGGCAGGTGGACCGCAAGAAGGCAGCCCCTCCATCATGCCAAGGCACAACAGGCTTTTCACCTGTTTGCCTAAAACTAGGATTATAAGTTTTCACAAAGAAAAAACCAGACAGACCATAACGCGGATAAACTGGCATTATTTATGGTTAAAACTGCTGACAGAGAAGTCTGTCGATCTCTCTGGCAAACCTCTTCACCTCTACAGATAGAAGAGAATCAACGAAGTAGTTAAGTAGTAGTAGATTACAGACCTAAAGTCAAAATGGACGCTAGGCACGGTCACTGTTCTGAGCCGTAGCAAATTTGTTTGCTTCTGTCAGACAGTGGCCATTTCATTTCTGAACCATTTGTAGACTGAAAGGATATAGTTTTGTCACCCAGCTACTGAGCTGAGTGCTGGGTGCAGCAATGTGAGCTGAGGATTTCATTTGGAATGTTTTTTTTACTGTGATCAACGTGGTGTTGTGAATTGTAGAATTAGAAAATAGTGCATGGCCAGTTGTCGCAATATTGGTGGTGCCCTTTTGTGATTAAAATTTATTGCGTGTGCAGGTGCTGATCTGTTGGTAACTTCTGCTACCGTCGATGATGAACTACACTTCTACTGTTGGACTGTTTATGTTAGCGCTTCTGATATCTACCGAATGATTTTAATGCGTATGTATGCTAGTGCATATGCTGAGACAGCAGTCTGTCAATCTTTCCACAAGGGACTGTGATGAACATTCTGTGTGTTTTTTGTTGGCACAGGAGTGGAGCAACTATGGGGTGACCCGTTTGCTATGAAGCTGAAACTAAGATTATCAAGTTGAGTTGAGTTGAGTCAAGAATCGACATCACAGCACTCAGGACATTCCCACGTGTGCTCTGTCCTTATCTTCAGCAGACAGCTCAGAGTTCCAATACTGATGGTACTGGTCACAATCTGGTTATATGTCCATCTTGTCTTTCCTCCGAGTTTTGTGAGCCGGCTAGACCCTCTGGTTACACCCAGGTGCCTTATTCTCTCCAGATTACCAATTAAGTACACTGTACCCACTGCCGTCTTTGGGAATGTTACAAGGTGATGTCCCAGTCTCTTTCCAAACTCTCTCATTAACACCATCCAAAAATGAAAAGAATGAATATATTTAAACAAAACAAAAAGAGTTTACAGGTGGTGAATGCGAAAAAGAAGAAGTTACATAGGATTCACAGACTGACAATGCCATGGACAGTACTGATCTTGGAGGGAACCTATCTCAAGATTGATGAGGCACTATGGAGTCACAAGAATGAACGAACAAACTTTATTTTTAAAGGGTTAATAATTGGGCACGCAGGCCCGTCTAACATTCTGCACTTTGAGGTCTCCCTCCGTTCTTACATCATTTCATTCACACATCAAGTAATAAGATGTTGAGTTCTTCATGAGGGAAGACTAACTGCGGTAACTTTGCACTGGAACCCATATAGGCATAGAAATAAAGGCAGACCAAAAAAAAAAGAACATGGAGAAGAGAACTAGAGAATAAAGTTAAAAAAAATGGGAAGGACATGGGGAGAGCTGTATCTGCATGCGACAGCTAAGGATAGGACACCTGGTGCGAGTTCATTGAGGGTCAATGCTTCAAAGGGGGGGGGGGGGGGGGGGGGGTAAACAGGACAGAAAAAGACATCTTTAAAGGTTAAGGTTAAAGATTAAAGTTGAGAAGATTGACTTCACTGCACCGGATTTCATCCCACATGGCTCTGTCTAATATAGAAATAATAACACATTTTTACACTGCAATCCGTTTTCCTTTCTTTTTCCTGAAAATAACCCTTCTTTCTTCTCCTCTTCTTCTTTGTTTACCGGCTGTGAGCTCCGGCGGGAAGTCCTGGTTGTTCCTCCAACCAGACTTTAGCTTTGTACCAGGGCCTGAGTTTTGCGTGTACGTTCATTTTACTGTTTTGTGTGCAGCTGTTCCTTGCTGCTCCGGAAGATGCACTCCAACATTGAAACAGCCCCTCCACCCCAATTAGTCGACTACTACGACATGCTCTATTCTTGTTTTCCCCACAACAGGGCCCCGGAACCCACATGGGGAACTCTTCTTTCTTAAAACAACACTGTGAATAACCCTACCTTCCAGAACCACACCACTTGCTTGCTGTTGCGCTGATAGTGCCGGTAGATGGTGTTTCTCTCCCAGTCATCGACATCAATTTCTTGCATACCACACAGCATCAGCTGGGAATAGATAATAGATATATGTGAAACAATAGAGTATCAGCTGAGAATAGATAATAGATATATGTGAAACAATATATGTGTGTGAAAGTGTCTGCATACCATATTGAGAATCAGCTGGGAATAGATAATAGATATATGTGAAACAATATATGTGTGTGAAAGTGTCTGCATACCATACAGAGTATCAGCTGGGAATAGATAATAGATATATGTGAAACAATTTATGTGTATGAAACTATCAGCACACCATACAGAGCATCGGCTAGAAACAGAGAGCATCTAAAAGGAAATCCAACAATATGAAATGTAAAAGTGTTAAAATAATTTTAAAAAACAATTAAAAAAACATTCACCACAACATTAGCTATGGAAAAGAGAGCAGATATGAGCATATTCAACAATAAAAGATGTGAAAGTGTTTTCATATTGCTCTCAATTCAAAAACAACAACAGACAAATGGTGCCATACCACACAGCGTGAGCTCAGGAGGTCAATATGATGGCATTATTACCAAGTACCTCTGAAATGAGATACTTGAGAAAGGCTGTGACTAAATTAGAAGAGGCCCTGTTCGAAAGGAGAAGATTAAAGAACTTTTGGAACTGTAGCCATGGTTATAACTCAATGGACAACAACCACTGACATGGTTTGCCTGTGTAGTGAAAATGGATGCAATAATACCAGCAGCAAGAGTGTGAAACACGAAGACAGGAACACCAGGGTGCAGAGGGAGACCCAGAAGAAGATGAATTGAAGGAGTCACTGACAGTCTTCACAATATCACAGTGTACCAAGCAACTGAGTGTGCCCTAACTCAACTACCTAACAACCTTCTGGTAAATGACAATTTACTGCCATGTCTTGAGTTAACTGTTCTTGAAACGTGTAGTTAAACTCCAATAGTTCCATGTGCGCCTCTGCCGTGTTTAACGGTCAATACCCAAAGGAAAAAAAATAGAAGGGTGTGGGTGGGGGTTTCTTTTGACCACAATGGCTTTTTTAAAGCCATGCATGCCAACTTTTCTCACAAGTCTCAGTGATATAGGTCACCAGGTAAAGACATCAGTCAGCCAACTAATATTCTATGCAATAATTATTTTATTTGGGATAAGAAAGAGAATTCTCAAGAGTTACATACATTCTACCCTGATCTATAAAAGTGAATCATGGACAGTTGGACGATTAGTGGAACATTACAGAAGAATAATGAGAACACCCTGGACTGATTTTTAAAAAAAAGAGTAATGAAAGATGCCTTAAAAGAAATGACTCACGAAGAGAACTGACAGCTGACATCACAAGGAGACAGTCTACAGCTGTCACCATGGACTGTACAGACATGACTCAGGAAGAGAACTGACAGCTGACATCACATGGAGACAGTCTACAGCTGTCACCATGGACTGTACAGACATGACTCAGGAAGAGAACTGACAGCTGACATCACATGGAGACAGTCTACAGCTGTCACCATGGACCATACAGACATGACTCAGGAAGAGAACTGACAGCTGACATCACAAGAAGACAGTCTAGTGCTGTCCCCATGGACTGTACAGACATGACCAACTACATTCTCTGGTCGTGTCATGTGAAGGAGAAGCTGTAGCACACTGTGATGGTGGGAAAGTGGAGGGGGAAAAGAAGTTCAGGAAGACAGACAGAGAAGATGCTGGGCAGTTTGACATCAAGGCATACAAGATCATTTGTTTCAGAGCCGACTGAAAGTACCTGAGGTAGAAAGCTGTGAACAGATATAACCACCAACATCACACAGCATGGACTATATAAGAAGAATAGGACAACAGTCAAAGATACACCAACACTTCAGAAAACAGCACAGAAGCATACCTCCAGTTCTCTCTCGTCAAAGTACTGCAGCCACTGTAAGGGCACCACTTCATTGAAGCCTTCCAGGAAAGCCTTGGTTTGCTCCTCAACACCACGAGTAAAACGCCAATTTGTCATTAGACTGAAATAAAGCGTTAAAATTTATATTTTAATGTATACATACTATAGGGTGTTTGTATAAAGTCTCACTACACTTTGTATGTTTAACAAGTGCAAAAATGAAGTATATGACTTCTTTAAAAAATGTGATCCATAGTCAACTGTGAAGAGATATGCAGAGAATGGCTATCATCTGGTGGGGTAATTCTTTGCACCCATTACAGAAAGATGCTATCAACGGAAGCAATCAGAATTACTATTCAAGGAATAACCACAGTAACTAAGTAAGTTTTACCCCACCAGGACATCACACACCGTGATAAATGCCTGGTGACACAAAGTGGCACCATGCGGGTGAGGACTACTTGTGGAGAGGTGGCAGAAACCCTGTTCAACTGTTAGGCTATATTAGGGCCCCCAGCAAAAGCCAGGCTGGGGCTTCAAAATAAGGAAAAAATTTCATTCCACAAGGGGACAAATAACAACAGAAATGTAGCAGAAGGTATCTGACAATATGAACAGACATGTACACCCAAGTCTTGAAGTCCATGGCAGACATTTCTAAGAACTGTTAAAAAAGAATATGTGATTTGCACTTTCCATCTTCCTAAAACCATGTTAGACCATAGACGTGAATACTGTTACAAATTTAATTATATTTCTAGCATACTGTTTGATGACTTGGGGTTTTCAAATCTGTTCTGCATACAAACAGCAGTGAGACTTCAACTTTTTGAGTTCCAAGAGGTTTAGCATCAGAGGCCCAAGGTGTGGTAATGCAATTTTGAAATTTCACATGTTGAATGAATGTTGAATTAAGAATTGACATCACAGCACTCAAGACAGCCCCATTAGCGCTCTGTCCCCATCTTCAGCAGCAAATGAAGAGTTTCAATTCCGATGTCACCAGTAACTGTCTGTATATCCATCTCGCCCTTTCCTTGAGTGTTGAGCGTCGGCCAGATCCCCTGGTAAAAAAACTAATATTTATTCTCTTTGTACCAGCTTATGTCCTTATCGTTGCACGCTCTGCATGAGTTATATATTCTTGCTATCTTCATTGAACTCTCTCCATCTAATTTTGGATAAATCCGATAAAAACATACTTCCTTTAAATCTGAGGTGTCCAAAGCCATAAATCATGTTGGCATAAAAGCAGAAGACTGCGTGACAGCCATGCTCTTTTCAAACCAACAATAAATAGGTAAACCTCAAAAACATACTATATTTTAG
Source organism: Candidula unifasciata (assembly GCA_905116865.2). NCBI lineage: Eukaryota > Metazoa > Mollusca > Gastropoda > Stylommatophora > Geomitridae > Candidula > Candidula unifasciata. The sequence goes on along the minus strand of CAJHNH020001564.1, from coordinate 113,767 downwards.
GTTATAATTAAACATATAGCTATATTTTAACCACCAACATCTTGGGTATACTTAAAGTAGTTTTTAAACACTGAACATTTTATAGATTTTAACCACCAACAACTTGGGTATACTTAAAGTAGTTTTTAAACACTAAGCATTTTATAGATTGTAACCACCAACAACTTGGGTATACTTAAAGTAGTTTTTAAACACTAAACATTTTATAGATTGTAACCACTAACATCTTGTATATAGTTTAACACCTCAAAGATTATATCTGTGTATATCTGAACAAAAGTAGGCATATTTTAACACCTCAAAGATTATATCTGTGTATATCTGAACAAAAGAAGGCATATTTTAACAATGAACACTTGGCATATATTCTAAATAAAAATAATTTGTGTCTATTTTAACAACAAACAATGTGTGTCTATTGTAAGCACTAACAACAAACAATGTGTGTCTATTGTAAGCACTAACAACAAATAATGTGTGTCTATTGTAACCACTAACAACAAACAATGTGTGTCTATTGTAACCACTAACAACAAACAATGTGTGTCTATTGTAACCACTAACAACAAACAATGTGTGTCTATTGTAAGCACTAACAACAAACAATGTGTGTCTATTGTAACCACTAACAACAAACGATGTGTGTCTATTGTAACCACTAACAACAAACGATGTGTGTCTATTGTAACCACTAACAACAAACAATGTGTGTCTATTGTAAGCACTAACAACAAACAATGCGTGTCTATTGTAAGCACTAACAACAAAGACTGTGTGTCTATTGTAACCACTAACAACAAAGACTGTGTGTCTATTGTAACCACTAACAACAAACAATGTGTGTCTATTGTAAGCACTAACAACAAACAATGTGTGTCTATTGTAAGCACTAACAACAAATGATGTGTGTCTATTGTAAGCACTAACAACAAAGACTGTGTGTCTATTGTAACCACTAACAACAAACAATGTGTGTCTATTGTAAGCACTAACAACAAACAATGTGTGTCTATTGTAACCACTAACAACAAATGATGTGTGTCTATTGTAAGCACTAACAACAAACAATGTGTGTCTATTGTAAGCACTAACAACAAACACTGTGTGTCTATTGTAACCACTAACAACAAACACTGTGTCTATTGTAAGCACTAACAACAAACACTGTGTGTCTATTGTAAGCACTAACAACAAACAATGTGTGTCTATTGTAAGCACTAACAACAAACAATGTGTGTCTATTGTAACCACTAACAACAAACAATGTGTGTCTATTGTAACCACTAACAACAAACAATGTGTGTCTATTGTAACCACTAACAACAAATAATGTGTGTCTATTGTAAGCACTAACAACAAACAATGTGTGTCTATTGTAACCACTAACAACAAATAATGTGTGTCTATTGTAACCACTAACAACAAACAATGTGTGTCTATTGTAACCACTAACAACAAACAATGTGTGTCTATTGTAACCACTAACAACAAATAATGTGTGTCTATTGTAACCACTAACAACAAACAATGTGTGTCTATTGTAACCACTAACAACAAACAATGTGTGTTTATTGTAACCACTAACAACAAACAATGTGTGTCTATTGTAACCACTAACAACAAACAATGTGTGTCTATTGTAAGCACTAACAACAAACAATGTGTGTCTATTGTAACCACTAACAACAAATGATGTGTGTCTATTGTAAGCACTAACAACAAACAATGTGTGTCTATTGTAAGCACTAACAACAAATGATGTGTGTCTATTGTAACCACTAACAACAAACACTGTGTGTCTATTGTAACCACTAACAACAAACACTGTGTGTCTATTGTAAGCACTAACAACAAACAATGTGTGTCTATTGTAAGCACTAACAACAAACAATGTGTGTCTATTGTAACCACTAACAACAAACAATGTGTGTCTATTGTAACCACTAACAACAAACAATGTGTGTCTATTGTAACCACTAACAACAAATAATGTGTGTCTATTGTAAGCACTAACAACAAACAATGTGTGTCTATTGTAACCACTAACAACAAATAATGTGTGTCTATTGTAACCACTAACAACAAACAATGTGTGTCTATTGTAACCACTAACAACAAACAATGTGTGTCTATTGTAACCACTAACAACAAATAATGTGTGTCTATTGTAACCACTAACAACAAACAATGTGTGTCTATTGTAACCACTAACAACAAACAATGTGTGTTTATTGTAACCACTAACAACAAACAATGTGTGTCTATTGTAACCACTAACAACAAACAATGTGTGTCTATTGTAAGCACTAACAACAAATAATGTGTGTCTACTGTAAGCACTAACAACAAACAATGTGTGTCTATTGTAACCACTAACAACAAACAATGTGTGTCTATTGTAACCACTAACAACAAATGATGTGTGATTATTGTAAGCACTAACAACAAACAATGTGTGTCTATTGTAACCACCAACAACAAACAATGTGTGTCTATTGTAACCACTAACAACAAACACTGGGTGTCTATTGTAACCACTAACAACAAACAATGTGTGTCTATTGTAAGCACTAACAACAAACAATGTGTGTCTATTGTAAGCACTAACAACAAACAATGTGTCTCTATTGTAACCACTAACAACAAACAGTGCATGTCTATTGTAACCACTAACAAATAATGTGTGTCTATTGTAAGCACTAACAACAAACAATGTGTGTCTATTGTAACCACTAACAAATAATGTGTGTCTATTGTAACCACTAACAAATAATGTGTGTCTATTGTAACCACTAACAAACACTGTGTGTCTATTGTAACCACTAACAAATAATGTGTGTCTATTGTAACCACTAACAAATAATGTGTGTCTATTGTAACCACTAACAACAAACGCTGTGTGTCTATTGTAACCACTAACAAATAATGTGTGTCTATTGTAACCACTAACAAACACTGTGTGTCTATTGTAACCACTAACAAATAATGTGTGTCTATTGTAACCACTAACAAACAATGTGTGTCTATTGTAACCACTAACAAATAATGTGTGTCTATTGTAAATACTAACAAATAATGTGTGTCTATTGTAACCACTAACAAATAATGTGTGTCTATTGTAACCACTAACAAACACTGTGTGTCTATTGTAACCACTAACAAATAATGTTTGTCTATTGTAACCACTAACAAATAATGTGTGTCTATTGTAACCACTAACAAATAATGTGTGTCTATTGTAACCACTAACAAATAATGTGTGTCTATTGTAACCACTAACAAACACTGTGTGTCTATTGTAACCACTAACAAATAATGTGTGTCTATTGTAACCACTAACAAATAATGTGTGTCTATTGTAACCACTAACAAATAATGTGTGTCTATTGTAACCACTAACAAACACTGTGTGTCTATTGTAACCACTAACAACAAACAATGTGTGTCTATTGTAACCACTAACAAATAATGTGTGTCTATTGTAACCACTAACAAATAATGTGTGTCTATTGTAACCACTAACAAATAATGTGTGTCTATTGTAACCACTAACAACAAACAATGTGTGTCTATTGTAACCACTAACAAATAATGTGTGTCTATTGTAACCACTAACAAATTATGTGTGTCTATTGTAACCACTAACAAATAATGTGTGTCTACTGTAAGCACTAACAAATGATGTGTGTCTATTGTAACCACTAACAACAAACAATGTGTGTCTACTGTAACCACTAACAACAAACAATGTGTGTCTATTGTAACCACTAACAACAAACAATGTGTGTCTATTGTAACCACTAACAACAAACAATGTGTGTCTACAGTAACCACTAACAACAAATAATGTGTGTCTATTGTAACCACTAACAACAAACAATGTGTGTCTATTGTAACCACTAACAACAAATGATGTGTGTCTATTGTAACCACTAACAACAAACAATGTGTGTCTATTGTAAGCACTAACAACAAACAATGTGTGTCTATTGTAAGCACTAACAACAAACAATGTGTGTCTATTGTAAGCACTAACAACAAATGATGTGTGTCTATTGTAACCACTAACAACAAACAATGTGTGTCTATTGTAACCACTAACAACAAACAATGTGTGTCTATTGTAAGCACTAACAACAAACAATGTGTGTCTATTGTAAGCACTAACAACAAATGATGTGTGTCTATTGTAAGCACTAACAACAAAGACTGTGTGTCTATTGTAACCACTAACAACAAGCAATGTGTGTCTATTGTAACCACTAACAACAAACAATGTGTGTCTATTGTAACCACTAACAACAAACAATGTGTGTCTATTGTAACCACTAACAACAAACAATGTGTGTCTATTGTAACCACTAACAACAAACAATGTGTGTCTATTGTAACCACTAACAACAAATAATGTGTGTCTACTGTAACCACTAACAAATAATGTGTGTCTACTGTAAGCACTAACAACAAACAATGTGTGTCTATTGTAACCACTAACAACAAACAATGTGTGTCTATTGTAACGACTAACAAATTATGTGTGTCTATTGTGACCAATAACAAATAATGTGTGTCTACTGTAAGCACTAACAACAAACAATGTGTGTCTATTGTAACCACTAACAACAAACAATGTGTGTCTATTGTAACCACTAACAAATAATGTGTGTCTACTGTAAGCACTAACAACAAACAATGTGTGTCTACTGTAACCACTAACAACAAATAATGTGTGTCTACTGTAACCACTAACAACAAACAATGTGTGTCTACTGTAACCACTAACAACAAATAATGTGTGTCTATTGTAACCACTAACAACAAATAATGTGTGTTTACTGTAACCACTAACAACAAATAATGTGTGTCTACTGTAACCACTAACAACAAATAATGTGTGTCTACTGTAACCACTAACAACAAACAATGTGTGTCTACTGTAAGCACTAACAACAAATAATGTGTGTCTACTGTAAGCACTAACAACAAACAATGTGTGTCTACTGTAACCACTAACAACAAATAATGTGTGTCTACTGTAAGCACTAACAACAAATAATGTGTGTCTACTGTAACCACTAACAACAAATAATGTGTGTCTACTGTAAGCACTAACAACAAATAATGTGTGTCTACTGTAACCACTAACAACAAACAATGTGTGTCTATTGTAAGCACTAACAACAAACACTGTGTGTCTATTGTAACCACTAACAAATAATGTGTGTCTATTGTAAGCACTAACAACAAACACTGTGTGTCGATTGTAACTACTAAGATCAAACAATGTGTCTTTATTGTAACTACTAACAAACAATGTGTCTATATTGTAACCACTAACAACAAACACTGCATGTCTATTGTAACCACTAACAACAAACAATTTGTGCATATATTGTAACCACTAACAACAAAGTGTGTGTCTATTGTAACCACTAACAACAAACAATGTGTGTCTATTGTAAGCACTAACAACAAACAATGTGTGTCTATTGTAACCACTAACAACAAATGATGTGTGTCGATTGTAACCACTAACAACAAACAATGTGTGTCTATTGTAACCACTAACAACAAACAATGTGTGTCTATTGTAACCACTAACAACAAACAATGTGTGTCTATTGTAACCACTAACAACAAACAATGTGTGTCTATTGTAACCACTAACAACAAATAATGTGTGTCTATTGTAACCACTAACAACAAACAATGTCTGTCTATTGTAACCACTAACAACAAACAATGTGTGTCTATTGTAACCACTAACAACAAACAATGTGTGTCTATTGTAACCACTAACAACAAACAATGTGTGTCTATTGTAACCACTAACAACAAACAATGTGTGTCTATTGTAACCACTAACAACAAATGATATGTGTCTATTGTAACCACTAACAACAAACAATGTGTGTCTATTGTAACCACTAACAACAAATGATGTGTGTCTATTGTAACCACTAACAACAAACAATGTGTGTCTATTGTAACCACTAACAAACAATGTGTGTCTATTGTAACTACTAACAAATAATGTGTGTCTACTGTAAGCACTAACAACAAACAATGTGTGTCTATTGTAACCACTAACAACAAACAATGTGTGTCTATTGTAACCACTAACAAATTATGTGTGTCTACTGTAAGCACTAAAAACAAACAATGTGTGTCTACTGTAAGCACTAACAAATTATGTGTGTCTATTGTAACCACTAACAACAAATGATGTGTGTCTATTGTAACCACTAACAACAAACAATGTGTGTCTATTGTAACCACTAACAACAAATGATGTGTGTCTATTGTAACCACTAACAACAAACAATGTGTGTCTATTGTAACCACTAACAAACAATGTGTGTCTATTGTAACCACTAACAAATAATGTGTGTCTACTGTAAGCACTAACAACAAACAATGTGTGTCTATTGTAACCACTAACAACAAACACTGTGTGTCTATTGTAACCACTAACAAATTATGTGTGTCTACTGTAAGCACTAACAACAAACACTGTGTGTCTATTGTAACCACTAACAAATTATGTGTGTCTACTGTAAGCACTAACAACAAACACTGTGTGTCTACTGTAAGCACTAACAACAAACAATGTGTGTCTATTGTAAGCACTAACAACAAACAATGTGTGTCTATTGTAACCACTAACAACAAACAATGTGTGTCTATTGTAACCACTAACAACAAACAATGTGTGTCTATTGTAACCACTAACAACAAACAATGTGTGTCTTTTGTAACCACTAACAACAAACAATGTGTGTCTATTGTAACCACTAACAACAAACAATGTGTGTCTATTGTAACCACTAACAAACAATGTGTGTCTATTGTAACCACTAACAAATAATGTGTGTCTACTGTAAGCACTAACAACAAGCAATGTGTGTCTATTGTAACCACTAACAACAAACAATGTGTGTCTATTGTAACCACTAACAACAAACAATGTGTGTCTATTGTAACCACTAACAACAAACAATGTGTGTCTATTGTAACCACTAACAACAAACAATGTGTGTCTATTGTAAACACTAACAACAAACAATGTGTGTCTACTGTAACCACTAACAACAAATAATGTGTGTCTACTGTAAGCACTAACAACAAACAATGTGTGTCTATTGTAACCACTAACAACAAACAATGTGTGTCTATTGTAACCACTAACAAATTATGTGTGTCTATTGTAACCACTAACAAATAATGTGTGTCTACTGTAAGCACTAACAACAAACAATGTGTGTCTATTGTAACCACTAACAACAAACAATGTGTGTCTATTGTAACCACTAACAAATAATGTGTGTCTACTGTAAGCACTAACAACAAATAATGTGTGTCTACTGTAACCACTAACAACAAATAATGTGTGTCTACTGTAACCACTAACAACAAATAATGTGTGTCTACTGTAACCACTAACAACAAACAATGTGTGTCTACTGTAAGCACTAACAACAAATAATGTGTGTCTACTGTAAGCACTAACAACAAATAATGTGTGTCTACTGTAACCACTAACAACAAATAATGTGTGTCTACTGTAAGCACTAACAACAAATAATGTGTGTCTACTGTAACCACTAACAACAAATAATGTGTGTCTACTGTAAGCACTAACAACAAATAATGTGTGTGTCTACTGTAACCACTAACAACAAACAATGTGTGTCTATTGTAAGCACTAACAACAAACACTGTGTGTCTATTGTAACCACTAACAAATAATGTGTGTCTATTGTAAGCACTAACAACAAACACTGTGTGTCGATTGTAACCACTAAGATCAAACAATGTGTCTTTATTGTAACTACTAACAAACAATGTGTCTATATTGTAACCACTAACAACAAACACTGCATGTCTATTGTAACCACTAACAACAAACAATTTGTGCATATATTGTAACCACTAACAACAAAGTGTGTGTCTATTGTAACCACTAACAACAAACAATGTGTGTCTATTGTAAGCACTAACAACAAACAATGTGTGTCTATTGTAACCACTAACAACAAATGATGTGTGTCTATTGTAAGCACTAACAACAAACAATGTGTGTCTATTGTAAGCACTAACAACAAATGATGTGTGTCTATTGTAACCACTAACAACAAACACTGTGTGTCTATTGTAAGCACTAACAACAAACAATGTGTGTCTATTGTAAGCACTAACAACAAACAATGTGTGTCTATTGTAAGCACTAACAACAAACGCTGTGTGTCTATTGTAAGCACTAACAACAAACAATGTGTGTCTATTGTAAGCACTAACAACAAACAATGTGTGTCTATTGTAACCACTAACAACAAACAATGTGTGTCTATTGTAACCACTAACAACAAACAATGTGTGTCTATTGTAACCACTAACAACAAACAATGTGTGTCTATTGTAACCACTAACAACAAATAATGTGTGTCTATTGTAAGCACTAACAACAAACAATGTGTGTCTATTGTAACCACTAACAACAAATAATGTGTGTCTATTGTAACCACTAACAACAAACAATGTGTGTCTATTGTAACCACTAACAACAAACAATGTGTGTCTATTGTAACCACTAACAACAAATAATGTGTGTCTATTGTAACCACTAACAACAAACAATGTGTGTCTATTGTAACCACTAACAACAAACAATGTGTGTCTATTGTAACCACTAACAACAAACAATGTGTGTCTATTGTAACCACTAACAACAAACAATGTGTGTCTATTGTAAGCACTAACAACAAATAATGTGTGTCTACTGTAAGCACTAACAACAAACAATGTGTGTCTATTGTAACCACTAACAACAAACAATGTGTGTCTATTGTAACCACTAACAACAAATGATGTGTGACTATTGTAAGCACTAACAACAAACAATGTGTGTCTATTGTAACCACCAACAACAAACAATGTGTGTCTATTGTAACCACTAACAACAAACACTGGGTGTCTATTGTAACCACTAACAACAAAGACTGTGTGTCTATTGTAACCACTAACAACAAAGTGTGTTTCTTGTAACCACTAACAACAAACAAAGTGTGTTTCTTGTAACCACTAACAACAAAGTGTGTTTCTTGTAACCACTAACAACAAAGTGTGTTTCTTGTAACCACTAACAACAATGTGTGTTTCTTGTAACCACTAACAACAATGTGTGTTTCTTGTAACCACTAACAACAAAGTGTGTTTCTTGTAACCACTAACAACAATGTGTGTTTCTTGTAACCACTAACAACAAAGTGTGTTTCTTGTAACCACTAACAACAATGTGTGTTTCTTGTAACCACTAACAACAAAGACTGTGTGTCTATTGTAACCACTAACAACAATGTGTGTTTCTTGTAACCACTAACAACAATGTGTGTTTCTTGTAACCACTAACAACAATGTGTGTTTCTTGTAACCACTAACAACAAAGACTGTGTGTCTATTGTAAGCAATAACAACAAATAATGTGTGTCTATTGTAAGCACTAACAACAAATGATGTGTGTCTATTGTAACCACTAACAACAAAGACTGTGTGTCTATTGTAACCACTAACAACAAAGTGTGTTTCTTGTAACCACTAACAACAAAGTGTGTTTCTTGTAACCACTAACAACAAAGTGTGTTTCTTGTAACCACTAACAACAAAGAGGAGACATTATTTCCTTACTTTAAGTACTCCTCTTTGTTCTCCTCCATCACCTTAATCTCGCTGCCGCCGGGCTTCAAGTCGTGTTGCTCGATCTTCCCCAGAATCTCAAAGTCTGCACAGAAAAACAGCTCCAGCCCACAGTCGTCGATTTTATTCTCTCTAATAAAGGTACACAAGAATAGAATACAGTAAGAATAAATAATAATTATCAATGTTATTCTCTTTGACAAAGGTACAAAGAAAAAAAAGAACATATGCTGAGAAAAAAAATGATAGCTATCTATATTTTCCTCTTTGATAAAGGTACAAAATAAAGGAGCAAGGTGAGAAGAAATCTCAGTTATCATTGTCATTCTCTTTGATAAAGGTATAAAAATGAGAATAAGGTGAGAAGAAATGACTCACTTATCACTGTTATTCTCTTTGATAAAGGTAAAGAAATGGGAATAAGGGAGAAAAAAATGACTTAAGTTATCGATGCTATTCTCTTGGATAAAGGTATAAAAGAAGTGAACAAAGTAAGAAGAAAATAAGACAGTCATCAATTTTATTATCTCTCATTAAGGTACAAAAGAAAGGAACAGGGTGACAAAGAATAACACAGTCACTGACTGTCTCCTGAAAAAGTGCAAAGGAAAGAGAATATCATCGTCAACGATGCAAACAAGGTGCAACAAAGGTGCAAAAGGACTTTTTTAAAATCTAAAAAATCAATGAAACAGACACTGATTTGTTATTCGCTATGATAAAGTTATAAAAGAAAGGGAAAAAAAAAACTTCTTAAAAAATAATATAATGATTGATATCAATCATTAACAAAAGTATAAAACAAAAAGAAGAAGAAGCAGTCATTAATTGTATTCTCTCTGATAAAAGGTCAATGGAAAGGAAAAACATGAGGAGGAATCACACAGTGATCTATGTAATTCTCTTTGACAAAGGAATAAAAAGGAATAATAGGCTGAGAAAAAAATAATGCAGTCATCAATGTTATTCTCTCTGATGAAAGTACAAAAGAACAGAATAAATTCAGAAAGGAATAATACAACCACTGACATTAACTCTCTAACAAAAAAAACAAAAAAAAAACACAGCAAGGAACAGACTGACAAAGAATAACATGGGAATGACAAAAGTACCATAGAAAGGAATAAGCGTTAAAGGAGTTACACAATCACTTATATTATTCTTTTCAAGGTGTAACAATTAATACAAAACCTGAACCAGCTGAAACCGAATGGAACATTCAATATCATGAAATTCATTTGTCCAAAGGGCCAACCAAATGTGACTCCAGACGCTGGTTTTCTTGACTTTTCTCCCATAAAGCTGATACTTCAACATAGTTTTCTTTACTGTCCTCCCATAAAGCTGATATATTAACATAGTTTTCTTGACTTCCCTCCCATAAAGCTGATACATTAACATAGTTTTCTTAACTTCCCTCCCATAAAGCTGATACATTAGCATACTTTATTCTAACTGTTAATCTGGAATTCTTTCTCTCATCACTATCAAGTGCCTGGCCAAATGACATGTATGGTTACACTTTTTTATACTTAAAAATCTCTTAGAACTCAATCAAGGAAAGACTGCAAGTACCTGAGAGCATAATATGATCAAATGAACACACACCCAAAAAAAAAAACAGAAACAGAGAAACAACATGTAATAAAGAAAATAAAGAAAAAACAAAAAACTGAACTGATGTCACTAATTTTACAATACAAACATCTAACAACTGACAACAAAACAGCCCTGTTCAATACATTTTTTTTTGGGGGGGGGGGGGGGGGGGGGGGGGGGGGCTGTTCACACTTCCAGTCCCAGGATTAGAGTAACTTCCCTTGCCATTCATGCCTCCTTAGGTCGCAGGACCTTTGCTATGTTGCGGGGAGTCATGTTTTCCTTACTGTGAATGGTGTAACCGTTCCCTCTTTTCCCGTTATCTCAACACAGATTATTTTCACATTCTGCTACCTGTCCTAAACTACACAAAGAGACAGTATATCAAACAGTCTGACAGCCTATACCAGTTTACGTTACACCCCTAGGTACAAGCAATGGTGGTTACACTGCTGGCACAGATAGATAATTATGGTCTGGGGAGAATGGCGCAGCGAGGAGTTACAAGGGGATTTGGCCGGTGCTCAAAACGCAGGGAAAAGGTGAGACGGACATACAATCATACAGTTACTAGTGCCATCGAAAATGCAACTCTTCGCTTGCTGCTGAAGATGGGGACTGAGCACCAATGGGGGTGTGCTGTGATGTCGATTCATAATTCAACATTGGTTAGAATAAACTTACTTGATCCACAGCAGAGACTGGTAAAATTCTGCATCAATTGTCTCCAAGTCTTTGACAGTCAGCTTCTTGTTTAGCATCCGCTTATAGAAGGGTAATGTAAAACCACTGTCGATGAACTTGCCATGGTAGAGCGCCTGCAAAACAAGAAAGACACAGTGAACAAGCATTCACCTAGAAACCAAAAAAAAACCGGAAAATACAAAAACATGGATTTTAAAAAAATGCAAAGGTTAGTGAACTGCCAAAATGTAAACTGTCACTACTGTCTGTGTGTACCACTTTTGAGAAGGGTGTAGATTTATGGCCACATAGTTAGTGCCGTTGCCATGGACTGTACAGATTAGGAAGTTTAATTCTGTCCCCCGATAGAAAAACGCCATCACCTTGCCCGGTTTGAATGCAAGTCACCCGCATGAAACCCCGACGTTGTGAGCACTCAGCTAGCTGCTTCTGTTAGTAAACAATCTCACAAATGATGATCAGGTTCTATTTCCACAGTGGGCGGTTTAGAAATAGACCATTCTACTAACTTTAAGGCAGTGGTACAAGAGTCAGACTGGAAGATATTCGAGCAACACAACACAATATTGTCAGTGACTATAGTTGATACACATATCCACAGTGGCACAATTTATGTTTTGGTAGCAAGCAATGAACCTGTAATGCATCAGTTGGTACAGAAATTCCTGTACAGGTGTAGGCCCCCCCCCTCCCAAAAAAAAAAAAAACCCCCACATAGAACCACTGTCTTTTAACTAGCATTTTGTACAAGGCAACCAATCAGAGATTTCCTGTTCTTGGTCGAAAAGCAGCCCAGCTGTAACCCACAACAACTCGAGCCAAACACCATTTTGAGAAAGAACACAGAAGAAAAACAAGAAGTAGAAGGAAGTAGAAAGAAAGGAGAAGAAAGGGGGAGAAGGAGGAGGAAGAAGGTGACAAAGAAGATGGAGAAGAAGAAGAAGAAGAAGAAGAAGAAGAAGAAGAAGAATAAGAAGAAGAAGAAGAAGAAGAAAGAAGAAGAAAAAGGTAAAAAAAAAAAAGCAATAAACACTACTGTTTAAACAAATGAAACATTTTTTTTCCTTTTTTCCAAGGTGACCAGTTGGGCATGAAGGCCAATCTTACATTCGGACACTCATCTTTCCCACATATACTGGATTTTTATTTGCACAATTTTTATCTACAAAACATGTTATGTTCACACAACAAAATACATAATGCTGAGACAGCAGTGTGTGTGTGTGTGTCAATTTTCCCACAAGAGACAGTGACAGACATTCTGTGTGTTTTATGTTGACACAGCAGCAGAACAACTATGGGGTGACCCGTCTGCTATGAAGCTGAAACTATGATTACTATGACACAGATGCAATGACACAAGATACCTGAACTCCACATATGCCAACTCACCATTGCAATAAATCTGCCAATGAACCTGAAGTACTGGAGGTGGTCGGGGTTGATACTGGAGGCTGGGTTGATCTGTAGACTGTAGTTGTTGTTGCTGGCGTACTCAAACAGGCAATACATGGGGTTGAGAACGTCATGGGACACATGGAAGAACCACTCCCTGCATGGAATTTTGTAGTCACATTAGCAGATCAGGACAGATATACAGGCATTTTGTAGGTCACATTTATTAGTACATCAAGACATATGTACAGGGGTTTTGTAGGTCACATTTATTAGTAGTACACCAAGACACATACACAGGGGTTTTGTAGGTCACATTTATTAGTAGTACACCAAGACACATACACAAGGGTTTTGTAGGTCACATTTATTAGTAGTACACCAAGACACATACACAGGGGTTGTGTAGGTCACATTTATTAGTACACCAAGACACATACACAGGGGTTGTGTAGGTCACATTTATTAGTACACCAAGACACATACACAGGGGTTGTGTAGGTCACATTTATTAGTACACCAAGACACATACACAGGGGTTTTGTAGGTTACATTTATTAGTAGTACACCAAGACACATACACAGGGGTTTTGTAGGTTACATTTATTAGTAGTACACCAAGACACATACACAGGGGTTTTGTATGTTACATTTATTAGTAGTACACCAAGACACATACACAGGGGTTGTGTAGGTCACATTTATTAGTACACCAAGACACATACACAGGGGTTGTGTAGGTTACATTTATTAGTACATCAAGACATATGTACAGGGGTTTTGTAGGTTACATTTATTAGTACATCAAGACATATGTACAGGGGTTTTGTAGGTTACATTTATTAGTAGTACACCAAGACACATACACAAGGGTTTTGTAGGTCACATTTATTAGTAGTACACCAAGACACATACACAAGGGTTTTGTAGGTCACATTTATTAGTAGTACACCAAGACACATACACAAGGGTTTTGTAGGTCACATTTATTAGTACACCAAGACACATACACAGGGGTTGTGTAGGTCACATTTATTAGTACACCAAGACACATACACAGGGGTTGTGTAGGTCACATTTATTAGTACACCAAGACACATACACAGGGGTTTTGTAGGTTACATTTATTAGTAGTACACCAAGACACATACACAGGGGTTTTGTAGGTTACATTTATTAGTAGTACCCCAAGACACATACACAGGGGTTTTGTAGGTCACATTTATTAGTAGTACACCAAGACACATACACAGGTAGCACATCAAGGGGTTTTGTAGGTCACATTTATTAGTAGTACCCCAAGACACATACACAGGGGTTTTGTAGGTCACATTTATTAGTAGTACATCAAGACACATACACAGGGGTTTTGTAGGTTACATTTATTAGTAGTACACCAAGACACATACACAGGGGTTTTGTAGGTTACATTTATTAGTAGTACACCAAGACACATACACAGGGGTTTTGTAGGTCACATTTATTAGTAGTACACCAAGACACATACACAGGGGTTTTGTAGGTTACATTTATTAGTAGTACACCAAGACACATACACAGGGGTTTTGTAGGTTACATTTATTAGTACACCAAGACACATACACAGGGGTTTTGTAGGTCACATTTATTAGTAGTACACCAAGACACATACACAGGGGTTTTGAAGGTCACATTTATTAGTAGTACACCAAGACACATACACAGGGGTTTTGTAGGTTACATTTATTAGTAGTACACCAAGACACATACACAGGGGTTTTGTAGGTTACATTTATTAGTAGTACACCAAGACACATACACAGGGGTTTTGAAGGTCACATTTATTAGTAGTACACCAAGACACATACACAGGGGTTTTGAAGGTCACATTTATTAGTAGTACACCAAGACACATACACAGGGGTTTTGTAGGTTACATTTATTAGTAGTACACCAAGACACATACACAGGGGTTTTGTAGGTTACATTTATTAGTAGTACACCAAGACACATACACAGGGGTTTTGTAGGTTACATTTATTAGTAGTACCCCAAGACACATACACAGGGGTTTTGTAGGTCACATTTATTAGTAGTACACCAAGACACATACACAGGTAGCACATCAAGGGGTTTTGTAGGTCACATTTATTAGTAGTACCCCAAGACACATACACAGGGGTTTTGTAGGTCACATTTATTAGTAGTACCCCAAGACACATACACAGGGGTTTTGTAGGTCATTTACTAGTAGTACCCCAAGACACATACACAGGGGTTTTGTAGGTCATTTACTAGTAGTACCCCAAGACACATACACAGGGGTTTTGTAGGTCACATTTATTAGTACATCAAGACACATATATATATACAGGGATTTTGTATATCACATTAACACATAAAGTAAAATGATATACACAGGAATTGTATTCTCTGGTAGCCTACCAAGATATACACACACAGATTATGTACCCTGCATAAGGTAGCTCATCATGACATGCACATCGGATTATGGACCTCGCATTAGGTAGCACATCAAGATAAATGCACAGAGATTATATATCTCACATTAGGTAGCACATCAAGACATACATATGGGGATTATGCAGCTCTCATGAGGTAGCACATCAAGACATACATATGGGGATTATGACACTCTCATGAGGTAGCACATCAAGACATACATATAGTGATTATGTAACTCTCATGAGGTAGCACATCAAGACATACATAAGGGGATTCTTCAACTCTCATGAGGTAGCACATCAAGACATACATATGGGGATTATGCAGCTCTCATGAGGTAGCACATCAAGACATACATATGGGGATTATGTAACTCTCATGAGGTAGCACATCAAGACATACATAAGGGGATTATGCAACTCTTACGAGGTAGCACAACAAGACATACATGAGGGGATTATGCAACTCTTACGAGGTAGCACAACAAGACATACATATGGGGATTATGCAACTCTTACGAGGTAGCACAACAAGACATACATATGGGGATTATGACACTCTCATGAGGTAGCACATCAAGACATACGTATAGGGATTATGTAACTCTCATGAGGTAGCACATCAAGACATACATATAGGGATTATGTAACTTTCATGAGGTAGCACATCAAGACATACATATAGGGATTATGTAACTATCATGAGGTAGCACATCAAGACATACATATGGGGATTCTTCAACTCTCATGAGGTAGCACATCAAGACATACATATGGGGATTCTTCAACTCTCATGAGGTAGCACATCAAGACATACATATGGGGATTCTTCAACTCTCATGAGGTAGCACATCAAGACATACATATGGGGATTCTGCAACTCTCATGAGGTAGCACATCAAGACATACATATGGGGATTATGTAACTCTCATGAGGTAGCACATCAAGACATACATATGGGGATTCTGCAACTCTCATGAGGTAGCACATCAAGACATACATATGGGGATTATGTAACTCTCATGAGGTAGCACATCAAGACATACATATGGGGATTCTTCAACTCTCATGAGGTAGCACATCAAGACATACATATGGGGATTCTTCAACTCTCATGAGGTAGCACATCAAGACATACATATGGGGATTCTGCAACTCTCATGAGGTAGCACATCAAGACATACATATGGGGATTCTTCAACTCTCATGAGGTAGCACATCAAGACATACATATGGGGATTCTTCAACTCTCATGAGGTAGCACATCAAGACATACATATGGGGATTCTTCAACTCTCATGAGGTAGCACATCAAGACATACATATGGGGATTATGCAACTCTCATGAGGTAGCACATCAAGACATACATATGGGGATTATGTAACTCTCAAGAGGTAGCCCATCAAGACATACATATGGGGTTTAAGTGAACGAACAAACGAATGAACGAACAAACTTTATTTTCAAAGGGTTAGGAATTAGGCATGTAGACGCGTCTTACATTCAGCCCTTCCAAACACCCATCTTTCCCACTGCAGCTGTATTTTATCAATAAGCATGTTTTATTCATATGATAAAATGCATAAACATAAAATAAAAAGAAGTTTTCATCTCATTTATAAAATTAATTTTCTCTGGCATTATCTATGAATGCATTTACCTATAGTTCCTTTTATACTGGCTCTCCATTTAAACTTTTTTTTTTTAAAGTACAAAGATTTAAAAAAAAAAAACATACATGCAGAAAACACAATAAAGGATAACAACAATCAATTTATCTACCTACCTGGCTAAACCACCGTAATCAAGCCCCTCTTCCCCTTTGAAAATGATATAAAGTCGTCTTCTTAAGTCAAAAGGTTGCAGTCTCATAATCTGTCGAATAGAGTAAGACAAACAAGCTATATCATGAATTATGAGCAAAAGTGTTCACATTTGTAAACCTAAATGTTTAAAACAAAAAATGTTATTAAGAAAGAAAACAGGGGCTTCTGAGCTGACAAGATTTAGAAAGATTTTCATGTGCCAAGAAGAGAAGAAATACTGACACCCTAAAAGATCTGAACACCAAGAAAGACTGGCTAGCAAACAGTATCAATTCTCAGTATATGAAATATTTTGGCCATATCAAGCTGCATGGCGGACTTGGAAACAATTATAAGAGAAGGCATGGTGCCAGCAAAGAGGGGGCAGGGGCTGACCAGCAGGAAGATGGGCACAGGATAGATAGGATAGAGAGTGCACAAGGCAGGACAGCTGGTGAGACTGAGTTTCTTTCTGGCAGACTGCCATGACAGCGGCATTCTACAAAGGACCTGCTACATGATGATGATGAAATGTAAAAATGTTCAGAAAGGTTAACCATCTTACTAGTGTAACTGTATAGTAAAGGTCCCTTTTCCACACCTTTAGGGGGATAGGGCATATAGGGCTAGACCTATGTTTTTATAGACCAATCAGCACAAGATGGGTGATGTGATCAGCATCACGCTGGCCGCTTTTATTTCCCGGGATTGCACCCCGTACCCACTTAAGGCTGGATCGACCTAGGGGTCTCAAGGTCATTTTTGAGAAAAAGTCTGGCTTGGCCAGGGAGCGAACTTACGACCTTCCAATCCGCACATGAGTGTCTAATGTAACTGTATAATTTCCAATACTTTTCACTAATTATGCAAATTTCTGTAATAAAATATCTCTAAATTAAATTTAGCGATAAAACTGTAGACTGACAATGAATGTAATAAACTTTGAATATCTAGGCTCTATGTGGCCTCTGTGGCTTTGGCATTGCGAGTCGGACTCGTAATTCCAGCGTACCACTTTCGAAACCCACTGATGGCTGAGTGGATTTTTATCATAGCATGGAGCGTCGCAGGTCAATCCAGCCTAAAATGGGTACCAGCATGTATGTCCTGGGGAAGTAAAGACGGCTGGCGTAATGCTGACCAGATTACCCACCTAGTGCCGACTAGTCTGTAAAAATATGGGTGCTCTTCCCTAAAGACGTGATAAGGGATCTTTACTTTTTAACTTTGTATCCAGGGACTATAATAAATAGCTATGCAAAACATTTGACAGAAATCAAAAGGAGGATGGCCATAGTAATACAAACATTAAACAGCATTAAACATCTATGGTTAAGCACCAGCACAGAAATCAAAGTTAAAATGCTGAGAGCATACATCTTCCCTGTAGCAACATAAGAATGAGAGTACCAGTCCTTAAGAAAGAAAACAGGGGCTCTTGAGGTGGAACGCCAAAGAAAGATTCTCAGAATACGATGGACAAAGAGAAAAAAGAAATCCTGACATTTTAAAAGATATGACCATGAAGGAAGATTGGCCAATAAACAGCATCTTGTCTCGGAAGCTGAAATGTTTTAGTCTTCTTAAGTGCCAAGGCGGATAGGAAAAAATAATAGCAGACGTCATGGTACCAGGAAGGAGGGGCAAACCAATACCAAGATGGGCACAGGATATAAGTGACTCCTTGAATATGAAAGCACATGAGGCGGGGGAGCTGGCCAGAGTTCCTTTCAGGCAGACAGTGATGAGAGTGACGCTCTGCACACGACCTGCTAAGTGATGATGATTAAAATGTTAAGTAGAGCGGTATCAAACAAGCTAACACAAATGTAAAATTCCTGGTTCATTCTTTCTTCTTCTTTTTTTCTTCATGTTCACCAGCTGTAAACCTCCTTGTTCATTCTTCTTCTTTTTTTCTTCATGTTCACCAGCTGTAAACCTCCTTGTTCATTCTTCTTCTTTCTTCTTCATGTTCACCAGCTGTAAACCTCCTTGTTCATTCTTCTTCTTCATGTTCACCAGCTGTAAACCTCCTTGTTCATTCTTCTTCTTCATGTTCACCAGCTGTAAACCTCCTTGTTAATTTTTCTTCTTCATGTTCACCAGCTGTAAACCTCCTTGTTCATTCTTCTTCTTCATGTTCCCCAGCTGTAAACCTCCTTGTTCAATCTTCTTCTTCATGTTCATCAGCTGTAAACCTCCTTGTTCATTCTTCTTCTTCATGTTCACCAGCTGTAAACCTCCTTGTTCATTCTTTCTTTTTCATGTTCAACAGCTGTAAACCTCCTTGTTCATTCTTCTTCTTCATGTTCACCAGCTGTAAACCCCCTTGTTCATTCTTCTTCTTCATGTTCACCAGCTGTAAACCATCTTGTTCATTCTTTCTTCTTAATGTTCACCAGCTGTAAACCTCCTTGTGCATTCTTCTTCTTTCTTCTTCATGTTCACCAGCTGTAAACCTCCTTGTTCATTCTTCTTCTTTCTTCTTCATGTTCACCAGCTGTAAACCTCCTTGTTCATTTTTCTTCTTCATGTTCACCAGCTGTAAACCTCCTTGTTCCTTCTTCTTCTTCATGTTCACCAGCTGTAAACCTCCTTGTTCATTCTTCTTCTTTCTTCTTCATGTTCACCAGCTGTAAACCTCCTTGTTCATTCTTCTTCTTTCTTCTTCATGTTCACCAGCTGTAAACCTCCTTGTTCATTCTTCTTCTTTCTTCTTCATGTTCACCAGCTGTAAACCTCCTTGTTCATTTTTCTTCTTCATGTTCACCAGCTGTAAACCTCCTTGTTCATTTTTCTTCTTCATGTTCACCAGCTGTAAACCTCCTTGTTCATTCTTCTTCTTCATGTTCACCAGCTGTAAACCTCCTTGTTCATTTTTCTTCTTCATGTTCACCAGCTGTAAACCTCCTTGTTCATTCTTCTTCTTCATGTTCACCAGCTGTAAACCTCCTTGTTCATTCTTCTTCTTCATGTTCACCAGCTGTAAACCTCCTTGTTCATTCTTCTTCATGTTCACCAGCTGTAAACCCCACTCAAAAGTTCTGGTTGTTTACAGCCTCTGAACTTTAGTTTTGTTTCAGAACAAGAGGCAGTGGGTCTGTTCTCGTTTCTCCACACAACAGGGCCCCAGAACCCACACAGGGAGGTCTGTTAATTTAATTTACTAAAGCAGCTACAATTTACATGCAATGACTAAAGGCAGTGTCCACATCAAAGATGAACAAAATACACAATCTTGTGGATCATACCTGAGCGAAAGAATCTTCAAACAAGTTGTCCCTGGCAACTGTAATCTTAACATGACCTGGAAGTGCATTGGAGTGGCACAGGTATCGGAACTGGCCCAGCTTCCACCGGAAACTTCTCTCATACTGTATAGGCACCCCATATGCACCTTTGGGACTAAGAAAGGAGAAAACACTTGATAAGGGAGGCAGAGAAAGAAGACAAACATGTATGCAGAAAGCTCAAACAGGTGAGTGAAAATATCAGATGACGCAGTCAACCGGGAGAGTGCTGTCTGTTATAGACCCGACATGAGAGAAAGACAGACAGAAAAAGAAAGAAAGAAAGAAAGAAAGAAAGAAAGAAAGAAAGAAAGAAGGAAAGATAGAAAGAAAGAAAGAAAGAAAGAAAAAGAAAGAAATACAGACAGAGAGAGATAGACAGACAATGACAAAGGGGAAAAAGAAAAGACAGACTACCCGTGCTGGTTCTGGGTCCCACTGTGGGAAAAAAACAAGAACTGACCCAGTCTCCCCAGCAAGCGTCTCCTAAGAGTCAACTAATCAGGATTTTCCAATGAAGTATATCTGCCTTAGTGGCAAGGAACCAACAGTCTGCATGTAAATAAGTCAGATCTGTAAAATCATATAAAAGGATTATTGTATTTTTCTGTGTATAAGATGATGTTTGCTTATATTTTTTTAAACTTAAAAACAGGGGATCATTTTATAGACGAAATGTGCATAAAATATTTATTTCTGAATTTTTGGTTAACACATTGGGATAGTCTTATATATGGGCACATCTCATCTTCGTCTTCTTCTTCAGCGGAATTATGAGCTCCTGAGGTTCACTGTTGCAGATATCACCCACCTCCTCTCATCTCTCTGGTTGGCATTCTCTTTCCAGTTGGTGACACCAAGTGTTTGCAGGTCTGTAAGGACATTATGTCTCTATCGTCTTCTTTGTCTGCCTCGTGGTTTATGACCATTCAGCTCTCTTGTGTATACAGTTTTTAACACTCTGTCACTGACATTCTCTCAATACGACCCAGCCATTTCAATCTATTAGCCCTAATGATGCTAGTGATCTTCCTTTTATTCTCCTTTCGTCGTCTCACTGATTCCAGGTTGTCTGGGTTTTCTGTATTTGTTTTGCACTTCTCAGGTGATGGATTTGTTCATCTTTTTTGCAGGTTTCTGCTACACCATTTCTCCATCTCTTTCTTCTTCTATCCTTTCTCTCAGATTTCTGCTGTCTCCCATACAGTTTAGTCTGTCTGCCTTCTCACTAGATGACTGAACGGTTTCATTCTTTGTCTGTCTATACATTCCAGACATGGTCTGATTTCCACTTTCCCTATAAAGCTGGTATTCGTAACCCCGTCCCTTTTTGTGTTATTAGTAACCCTGTGGAGACAGCTCATTTCACATTTTTTTGTTTTTGTTTACTCTATTCTAGTGCCCTATTCACTGTTCATGTTTGGCACTGATAAAATAAAGTAGGGATAAAGATGCTATTAATGCCAGTGATCAATTTATAATAAAAGGATTACTGTATTTTTCCATCGTATAAGTTTTCCCCAATTTTTTAAACTTCAAAATTGGAGTCATTTTAAATATGGTACATGTTAAGTTGAGTTGAGTCAGGAATTGACATCACAGCACTCTGGGAATTCCCATGCATGCTCCATCCTCAACTTCAGCAGCCATCGTAGAGTTCCAATACTGATGCTACCAGTCACAATCTGGTTATATGTCTGTCTTGCCTTTCCTCTGAGTGTAGTGAGCCAGCCAGACCCTCTGGTTGCACCCAGGTGCCTCATTCTCTCCATCTCCAGGCCATAATAATCTTCTTTCTCTACTGATTCCGTTGCTTGTTCCCAAAGGATCTTGACCACATCTGCCTTGGCATGTATCAATTTACCACCCAGTGGTGCAGATACAGCCAATCTGTCTACCTGTTTATTACCCACCATTGAAGCATCCCTGTCTTCACTTTTCTCAGCATGCTTTCAGTCTGTTACAATTATGACATGTGAATGCATCTTGTTCTCTATCCGCTGAGAGCTGCAGTTACCGCCTCCACCTCCATTCTCATGCCAGATGTTGTGATGTCGTATGCCAGGTTGTCTTGCACTAAAGATATATGGTACATGCTTAAATTATTTATTTCATAGTTTTGGGCTAAAAATAGGTAATGTCTTATACCGGGGGGCAGTGCAAACATGGAGCAAATATAGCGTTGTCTAAAGTTAAGGCTTTTGTTGAAAAAAAAAATGATATCTAGGACCTTAAATGTGTTCAACGGAGCACCAAATATGACGCACTGGCCTAGACTGTTAGCTACGATCAGCAGCAAAGAGGCCTCACCCTTTCTGAGGTCCTCCCCGTGGGTCCTGGAATGTTGTAGTTCTGGTATTGTGATCCACAAAGTACCGGACGCCTTCGGCTGTGTACCTCATTTCCCAACCCTCTGGCAAAGGATCCTCCTGATTAATCCTGTGCAACACAACAACACAATCATCAATAAAAACAACACAATCATCAATAAAAAACAACACAATCACCAATTAAAAACAACACAATCACCAATTAAAAACAACACAATCACCAATATAAACAACACAATCATTAATATATAAAAAGAGCCTGCTTGCTGCATATGTGTGCTGGCATATAGTGCTAGACACAGGGCTTCCTTTCCAGGAAAAAAGTTGCCGGTACTCACCACAAATTTTTACCCATATAAAAAATTATCACAGTAGTGCTGCATAAAAATGTGCATAACATTGTGTACCACACACACACTGTGGCTAGACCCAGATTTATACAGACTAAAGGTTATTAATATGTTGGTCTCCCCATTTACACACCGGTATACACTAGCTCGCTTCTGATTGGTTGACCTCCAGCCTACCTCTCTTCTGATAGGTTGGCCTCGAGTGATCCAACTTTCACACAAGGTCACAGGGCTATTCCACATGAGTGTTGTATATTTCACTATGCCATAGCTTTTAACACAACAAAAACATTTAGATAATGGGGCTAACACACAACCTCCCTAGAGAGTGACAAAACCTATGTCACTGGCCATCTCTTTCTTGGAATAAAAACGTAAATGCAAGACAACAAGAGACCGCGACACCCATAACCTGGACCACAGTAGACTAGTCCAACAAACTTATCAATGGAGTTGACCTACATTCGGTGGGGAGACTAACGTATTGAGAACCAGACTAATTGCGACTTGATGCTGTCATGATATAATCAACACACATGCAGCTTTTACTTACTTACTTACTTACTTACTTAGTCGCTCCTCTTCTACCTTGGGGTGTAGAGGTTTGCCAGAGAGATCGCCAGACGTCTCTATCAGCAGTTTTCTTTCTGGCTTTGTTCCATTCCAGTCCTCTGTCAGTCAGGGACTGTCGGATGTTGTCTTCCCAGCGCACCCTGGGTCGTCCCGGAGGTCTGGTTCCCTGGTTCTTAGCCTCCCATGCTTGCCATGGTGGCCGATTTTCTCCCATTCTGCACACATGTCCAAACCATCGTAACTGTGACTGATCCACTCGGGTTAGTAAGGGCTGGGTATCAAGATCTTGACGTATTGTCTGATTGCGGACTTTGTCCCTTCTTGTCACTTGGACCACCTTTCTCAGGTATCTCATTTCCGAGGCCTGCAGCTGGCTTCTGTGAGCTGTTGTCATTGCCCATGACTCACACCCATAGGTCAGGACTGGTACATAGGTAGAGCGGTAAACCAGCTTTTACTTTCTGGATATTTTCTTTGCCTACTGTCAATTTGGGTCAACATAAGTAGAAGCAGGCGAGTTATGAAAAGGGAAAAACAAAAGGTGCATTGTGACAACAGGAAAAAGCAGCAGGAAAAAAGGAGGTAGCGAGAGGCCAAAAAAGGAAATTTTAACAGTTGAATGTTGATTAAGAATCAACATCGCAAAACTGGGGACAATCTCATAAGCGCTCTGTCAATATCATCAGCAGCAAGTGAAGAGTTCCACTTTCGATGGTACCAATAACAGTCTGATTGTACATCCATCTTTCCATTGAGTGGACAGTTGGCTCCATAGTAATGAAGAATGCCCAAGAAAGAAATGACTAGCAGTACATGATACAGAAGGCTGTGGATAGACTTGACTACCAAAACCACACAGCAGACACTAGAAAAAAAGAAGCATCAATAATACAAGGGTTTTCAAAATGACAGACACACGTTCGTTCATGTATGTTTCCTTAAATTTTCATTAAATAGTAAAAATATATATACAAGCGAGAGAGGAAGATCTGAAGTTTACAAACTTAAAACAGAGATTACAGATGTTCAGTATGGCTGCAGTCTGCTGCTCGGCAAATATTTAAGATGAAGCTAAACTCATGCTCAGACTCGGAACTGAACTGAAGGGTCCTTGGTGGTACAATCATCCACACTTGAGTGGTTAGGTATACAAGTGCTCTCTTGCAGCAGTATTCGAAGCTTTAGACCTTCCCCCCTCTCTCGTATGTATATTACTTATATGTTTGGTCACTTGACAAATCACGAAAGTTTAGAAAGAACAATAATGGAGGTTTATATGCCGGGAAGAAAGGAAGAGGAAGGCCAAAGAGAAGATGGGTACAGGATGTGGCGGATAATCTCTCATTTTGTGTATCGGATGCGTGACATCTTGCTTGTAGTCAAGAATTTTTCCGGAAGGTTGTTAAGGCAGCAAGATTTTGCAAAGGACATGCTACTGACTGACTGACTGAACGTATATTTAAGGAGACATACTTGAATGAAGGCGTATCCATTATTTAGAATAGCCCTGTATGTGCCACAGATATTGGCAACAAATTATAACATAACTGTACATCACACACTCAGGTTCCAGGGTCCCATTTGGGGGGAAAAGGGGGGGGGGGGGGGTTTGAGAACAGATCTATGCTCTATAAGAAACATGTCATATCAGGCAACTAGCCAGAAGCTTGCTAAGATCAGACACGATGCCCCAAAGACGCAATACAGCTGCAAATCATAACACAATGGGCCAATCAATTTTTAAGAGCAAACACAACCATAAATAAATCACAGGTATTTGAAACAATCTTCCCTTCTTCTTCTTTGTTCACCGGCTGGAAGCCCGGATGGAAAGCCCTGGTAGTTCGTCCATTTGGACTTTGGATTTGTGCCAGGGCCGGAGTTTTGCGTGTTCATCCGTTTTACTGGCTTATTTGTGTGCAGTTGGTTGTTCCTTGCCGCTCGGGCAAATGAACTCCGAAATAATTTTAAATAAAAATAAATGAATCAACAAGAGAGACTGATACCCTTGACTTCTAGGATCTTCCCACTGTGTTGTCCGGTTGCTATGGTTCACAAAGTAGACTCTATTATTGCTGTCCACTCTTTTTTCTGAAATGACAAAATTAATTATCCCAAAGTTAATTTCAAATCTATAACATTCAAAACATAACAGCAAACCTGTAGCATTCAGACAGCAAGAACAAATCTACAACATTCAAAACATAACAACAATCCTGTAGCATTCAGATAGCAAGAACACATCTATAACATTCAAAACATAACAACAATCCTGTAGCATTCAGATAGCAAGAACACATCTATAACATTCAAAACATAACAGCAAACCTGTAGCGTTCAGACAGCAAGAACAAATCTATAACATTCACAAATTAACAGCAAACCTGTAGAATTCAGACAGCAAGAACAAATCTATGACATTCAAAACATAACAGCCAACCTGTAGCATTCAGACAGCAAGAACAAATCTATAACATTCAAAACATAACAGCAAACCTGTAGCATTCAGACAGCAAGAACAAATCTATAACATTCAAAACATAACAGCAAACCTGTAGAATTCAGACAGCAAGAACAAATCTATAACATTCAAAACATAACAGCCAACCTGTAGCATTCAGACAGCAAGAACAAATCTATAACATTCAAAATATAACAGCAAACCTGTAGAATTAAGACAGAAAGAACAAATCTATAACATTCAAAACATAACAGCCAACCTGTAGCATTCAGACAGCAAGAACAAATCTATAACATTCAAAATATATAACAGCAAACCTGTAGCATTCAGACAGCAAGAACAAATCTATAACATTCAAAATATAACAGCAAACCTGTAGAATTAAGACAGAAAGAACAAATCTATAACATTCAAAACATAACAGCCAACCTGTAGCATTCAGACAGCAAGAACAAATCTATAACATTCAAAACATAACAGCCAACCTGTAGCATTCAGACAGCAAGAACAAATCTATAACATTCAAAACATAACAGCCAACCTGTAGCATTCAGACAGCAAGAACAAATCTATAACATTCAAAACATAACAGCAAACCTGTAGCATTCAGACAGCAAGAACACATCTATAACATTCAAAACATAACAGCAAACCTGTAGCATTCAGACAGCAAGAACAAATCTATAACATTCAAAATATAACAGCAAACCTGTAGCATTCAGACAGCAAGAACAAATCTATAACATTCAAAACATAACAGCAAACCTGTAGCATTCAGACAGCAAGAACAAATCTATAACATTCACAAATTAACAGCAAACCTGTAGCATTCAGACAGCAAGAACAAATCTATAACATTCAAAATATAACAGCAAACCTGTAGCATTCAGACAGCAAGAACAAATCTATAACATTCAAAATATAACAGCAAACCTGTAGCATTCAGACAGCAAGAACAAATCTATAACATTCAAAATATAACAGCAAACCTGTAGCATTCAGACAGCAAGGAAAAATATATAACATTCATAAAATAACAGCAAACACAGAGCATTTATGATTAACTGTGGAGCACATTTTTTTTAATGACATCACGTACTTAGTTTTTCTCATCTGTTCTACCTACAAAGTATAGTAGGGCTTTACAAACACTCTCTACATGCATACAAATAACAAGCAGAAATGATGACTTTTTAAATAACAACATACCCCAGCCCTCTGGTAATGGCCCTAAAGGATCGGTCTCCTGAGCAGGACCTGCCTGCTGTGGGAACAGAAACCGTTGCCCAAACTGTTCTAGCGTGCGGTTACCCCGCCACTCTTGCCAGTTAGCATAGTTGTTCAGTGATTCGGTGTTTGGTCGTTGCCATGTCGTTGTCCGTGTGTTGTGATCCACATAGTAGACACGCCCACGGTTGTCAACCCTCCTCTCCCAGCTGTAGGAAGAAAGCAACAGAGTATGCATAAACATGCCGCACTTTGACCTTATTGGCTCAGTGGTTCCGGGGCACTGTTACAGGGAAAACAAGAATAGACCCACCGCCTACCCAAAAGCATGCTGTAAGAGTTGACTAACTGGAAGCTTCCTTTAAAGTCAGTGCATCTGCCTGAGAGGCAAGGAACCAACAGTCTGCATACAAATAAGTCAGATCTGTCAAACGGATGCACACGCAACACTCAAGTTCTGGAGCAGGACTGCAGTCCAGAAGTGGACAAACAACCAAACATTTTTCACCAGAGTTTACAGCTGGTGAATGCAAAGAAGAAGAAGAAGACTTTCTCTTTAAAATCATACTTCTTCACAGGAAAAGCTAACCCGGGCAAAAAATGCCAGCAGAAGTCAGATGTGTCCCAAATTTTAATAGACCAGCCAGCCCTCATACCCTTTCAGGTTCATTCATTCATTGTCTATTGTGATATCATAAGTCACATAAGTCAAGTAAAGTCAAGGACCCTTTTCCACAACTTCAGGCATACTGGGCAAATAGGGCTAGACTACTAGACCTATAGACCAATCAGCATTCGGTTGTTGATATGGTCCACATCAGGTCAACCGCCTTTACTTCCCAGCACTGTACCTGGTACCCATTTAAGGCTGGGCCGATATGAAAACCAAGATCATTTTTGAAAAAAAAGTCTAGCTCTGCCAGAACCGATCCGCAGGCAAGGTCTAGCCACTTCACCACAGCGGCCCTCGCCACTTTAGGATCCGCAGTCAAGCGTCTACCACAGCGCCTCACGTCACATAACACCCAGTCTATTTCTTATTTCTATTCTATCCTGTGCAAATCACTTTGATATCATGTTTCCAGCACCTTTGGCTTCTCTCATCAACCTTCACCTTAGGGTTTCTCCTGGACATCCCCAGTTCCTCAATCCCTGTTTCCAATTCCAGTGCCTGTCTGGTGATTCTCTGTTTTTCTCTTCTTAGAATGTGTTCAATATAGCACCATCTTCTCTGTCTTATAACTATTGATTGCCTAGACATTTCTTCACACCTCTTGAATTAAACCCCATTTTATGCTCATCATTTGCCTCAAGAATTTCAGGTGAGGAAAAAAAAGTTAGTAGAGATCCCTTTTCACGCCTTTTAGGCGCATCAAGCATATGGGAAGTGCAACATATTTTTACAGAAAAATTGGCCTAAGTGGGTAATGTGGTCTGAATTATGCTGGCCGTCTTTACTTCCCCAGACATACAAGCTGGTACCCATTTTTAGGCTGGGACGACCTTTGATGCTCCATACCACGATAAAAATCCACGCAGCCAGCAGTGGGTTTCGAGTGTGGTATGTTGGAATTACGGGTCAGACTAGCAAGGCCTAAGTCACAGACTTGGCAATTTCAGGTGAGGTCAATTCAATATTAAACACTATAGAAATCTGCAATGATGTTGATTTAAGCCCAAAACTTCCAAGCTAGCAGGCAAGCAGGTAGTAACTTTGCTACTATAACTCCATAACTGGTCACAGTAGATTATCAAAATCAGTAACATACCCCCGCGGCAATGGTATTGGGCGTTCCCATGTGGTGGTTCTGGTGTTGTGGTCCACAAAATAAGATCTTCCCTGGTTGTCAGTTCTCATCTCCCACCTGAAAGAGACCAAAATAAGAAATCAGACACCTATTATCTGAAACCCCATTTGTGGGGTGGGGGGATAGATCCACCCCCCCCCCCCCCCAACATGCATGTCTTAAAAGTTGACTAATTAGGATGTTTCCTTCAAAGTGAGGGTGCATCTGCCTGACAAGCAAGGAACGTACAGTCTGCATATAAATATGCTAGATCTGTAAAACGGATGTGCATGCAAACTGGAGTTCTGGAATAAGACTGAAGTCCAGAAGCAGATGAAAAAATCGAACTTTGGGAGTTTACGGCCGATGACCACAATAGAATAATAAGAAGAAACACTTATTAAGGAGTGAACAAGCACACAATTGGTAGGCAGTTAATAAGAGATAAGTTATTTTCATGTCAAAGCCTCTTTCAAAGGCCAAACAACTCATTTTAGTTCCTCCAGGGAGTTACAAGCGTTCTTCTGTGAAACACCATCTCAGACAACAAGGTCACCCCGGGTGGCTTCCGGGGTCCCATTGTGGGGAGGATAAAACAATACACCTAATGTCCCCCACACAAGCATGGTGTACAAATCAGCCAGATCTGTCAATGTGCAGCAACACAAATCAAGTTCTGGATTAAGACTGGAGCCCAGAAAAGAATGAACAACCAGAACTTTCTACAGGAGTTTTCAGCCAATGAACGCAATAGAAGAAGGAGAAGAAGGAGGAGTAGGAGGCGAAGAAGAAGAAGAAGAAGAGGAGGAAGAAACACTTCTTTAGGATTGAAAAAGCACATAACTGGCAGGTAGTTAACCCACTTTCACCCCAAAAACTTTAAAAAAAAAATAAGTATGACCCTGTTAGGACTCTAAAAAAAACATGTAAAAACAGTAATTTTTACACAGGTCACTAATAAATTAATTTAAAATGTATTACTGAAATTATAAATTATTTTTTTAAATATAAAGAGATTTATGAAATCAATAAACATGTATGTAAGGGGCAAAGCATTAAATTGAACACATTCCTCCCAGGTCTAAAAAACAAACACATATAGGATGACCCACCCCGTGAAACCGTAACCTTTACCATGGAGGTTTATGAGAAAATCTGATGCCATCTTGGCTTTAAAAAAGCCATTTAGCACAAAGGGAAGAACTTCTAAATTCCAATTCCAATTGTTCAACAAAAATTCCAAATTTGATCCTTTTTCAGCCGCCCGGAGACCTGCATATGAAGGAAGGTTCCTTGGCTGTCTTATTTGATTTCCTTTTATTTGTGGTGTGTAGTCACACCTGATATTCCGGTTCTTTGCTTCCTTGCTGCGGTGTAATGCTTGTGGTTTTTGGGTCTGGTGTAGTCCAGTTCTCTTAGTGATTATGACTGTTGGTTTTAGCTGATTGTTACTGGTGCTTGGTTTACCTCGTGCTGATCGTTGTGCTGGTGCCCTGTTGCTGCTTGGTTGCCTTTCTGTAAAGCCGCCGGAAAAAGCCAAACAAACAACGAACTTCAAATTGCTTTAGCTAGTAAATTTATTAATATCCTAACATCATGACTGTGGCACAGGTGCGCTCTCAGCCAACTGCATAAACTGTACATCTAGTTAACAGGTCACAATAGCCTGGCCAAAAAAGTGACATTTATGGGGAACTGGGCCCACAAAAAGTGTCGGTTTTTGGCTTCTCGGGGTCAAGGGTTAAAGAGATATTATTATTCCAAAGTCGGTCTTACCTCGTTACACCTAGAATTGTATGTAAACATTTCATTTCTGCCATGACTATTCTGCTTCTGTCTTCTGAAGACAGAATCCATGTTTGACACTGATAGCACAGCGTTGGTAAGAATACTGTGTTTAACAGTGTTCTTTTAGTGTTCATATTCACATGCTTGCATTTCAAAATTGGTTGCATCATTACGTCCTGCAACTCCAAAACATATATTCAGTCTTCCACGCATTATGGTCTGCACCCTTTAGGGATCTACAGGAAGCAGTCTGTTTAATTTTACATAGTTCAGCCTTCGATAATATCCAAGTCTGGCACTACGTTAGTTTGAATATGCTGTTTCTAATCCATTTCCTGGAGGTCATACTTATGTTTGGATGACTCAATAATGGTATCAGTAGGCAGAGACTGATTGATGTTAGTTTTCATTCGGAGTAAACAAGGCAGGCAGACGGAGGGATCTTGGAGCTAATAAAAGTTGCCACAGCCTGGGGCTTTTAATCCCATGCTTTCCTAAACACAATATAACACCATCGTCTGGAAAGATGGACAGGGGCCAGCTAACTAGCAAAGAATCAGCAACACTGTACGGACTAGGTTGGGGGATAATGGAAAATCTCTGACGCTAACACAACTGCTTGACCCAGGAGTTGAGCTTGGTGAAGCACGTCTATGCTGTCTTTGAGGTAAAGACAAGAGACACTAAATCCAACTCCTCATGGGAACAATCAGTACAGGTACCTTGGTATGGCTGCTGCATCAAAGGGCTGTACACGCATTGGGATGCCCAATGTGCAACAACATCGACTGTAATAACATACATAAACTAGCAGAGAATATGTAACAATGGGAACACATACCCTGGTGGTAGTGGCTCATTTGTAGAAGCAACCGCTGCTGTGCCTGAAGGACTTGAAGCTGAAGAACTTGTGTCAGTTGTTGGGATATCTCCAGGTCTAGGAGGTGGCGTACTAGTAGGGGCTACAGACAAATAAGCTAGGGTTATGTCAACATTTTTGGTTATGTATCAGACCAATATACTTTGTCTTCACGTTCACTGGCTGCAAACTCCAGCGGAAAGTTCTGGTTGTTCATCCCCTTTTGGACTTTGTTACAGAATTGTTGTTACAGAATCTCAATGCTGAATGCACATCCGTTCTGCAGATCTGGCTTATTTGCATGCAGACTCTTGGTTACTTGTCTCTCAGGCAAATGTAGTCCGACTTGGAAGGAATCCCCCAATGAGCTGGCTCTGATAACATGCTTGCTGGACAGGTAGTGGGCCTATTCTTGTTTCCCCCACAGTGAGGCTTTGGAAGCCACATGGGGAGTTATCTTTACAATTCTCATCAGCAAGACCATTTCTGAGAAAACAAAATGTGTGAAAGCTGTAGAAATGGGTTTTTATTGATGAAGGCTGTGAATATTGTAGACAAGATAACGCAACATAACATAACCCTTGACCCGTTAGAGTTATGGAGGTGAGTCGATGGAAGCACTAGCATACAAAACCCGCCATCTTTAACTGTCTTCCACTTGATGAATAAGTGTATAACTTAAGTCTTGATCATTTCTTGATGCTGACATTCTATGTTCTTCTTTGCCCTCCTCTCCTACGACTAAGCCTTAGTGTTCCTTGAAGAACAGTCTTTGCAATTGAATCATGTCTCACCAGGTGCCTGAACCAAGCTAGCTTGTGACATTTCACCAATGCCAAAAGAGGCTCCTGGTGTCCCGCAAATTTGTATATTTTGTTTCTGACATATTTATTAGTATTGTATTCTAAAAGGCTAATTTGTAAAATGTGTCTGTAGCATTTACATTCGAAAGCCTGAATCCTCCTTTCCATTTCCACAGTGAGAGTCCAATTCTCACATCCGTATAAGAAAACAGACAGTTGTAGATGAGACAAAAGCAAAATGAAGATGTTTTGATGGAAATTTACTCATGCAGAGAACTGATTCCTTGTAACAGAAACAGACTTTCTACATTTGATGGTAGCTAGCATTCTTTACATATTTTCTTAGGGGTATGCGGGAGTGTCGGAAAATGAACAACAGGACAGATGGGCTAGTTCTGCACTAATGGATGGTGAATTTATATGTGACATGCTTGTCAAGACCATTTGTGGGCAAGTGAATAATGTGAAGTAACGAAGGGATCATTATGATCTGGAGAGAATGGTACCTTAAGGAGTAACCAACTAATATGGCTGGCACTATGCACTCAGAGGAAAGGCAAGACGGACATATAATCAGACTGCTATTGGTAGCATCAGAACTGGAACACTTTACTGGCTGCTGAAGATGAGGACGGAACACTTAGGGGAATGTCCCAAGTGCTGTGCTGTCAGTTCTTAGCTCAACATTTAATATGACATGTACATAGCATTAGGTTTGTTCACATCTAATGTGAGCAGTTTCTTCACTAACTGGTCAACTGTCCGCCTTATCTTAGAAAAAGGAAATGCAACCAGAAAACTTCAAGCAGTGTCACAGCAGACACGGCCCTTAGTCTCATTTGGTAGTTAGGCTTGGGGTGACGCTGCAGCAGGCAGGCAGACAAGAGTGCTGCTTTTCTGATTCAACAGCTTCTCCAGCATTCTTTATTCCAAATGTACTGGTGTTACCTTTCCACTGGAGTTAAACAAAGCAGGCCTATAGTGGGATCATGCTGCATGGGTACCCAATAGACTCTACAAAACTGTTTAGGATTTGTGCTACAGAAGAGAGCGTCTTCATTCCTAGCCGTAACTGGTTCTTGTGGCCTAAGGAAACACAGTTGTCTGGAAAGACAAAAGGATTCCAATGGTTTTTCACTGTTCAAGCCCAAATCCACACAGAAATAAAAAGCCCCTACCTGGAGGTGTGGGTGTTGTGGCTGTGGGCGAGGCATTTCCTGGAGCAGAAGCAGCAGGCGCAGTTCTTCCATTAGTAGTGGTAGCTTTTGGTGCTCTAAGTCCTAGTCTCCTTGCAGCATCATTCTGTCTACCTGCTGGTGCTTGAGGTGAGGTGCCCGGTGTTGAAGAGGAGGCTGATCCATTGGGTGAGGCTACAGGCGATGCTGCTCCCGCTGCACCAAATCCGTTGGGGACACTGGCTGGTCTGGGACCTAAATATTAAGACCATTCTCACTAGCACGTGTATGATTTATGGAAACACAACCAAAAAAAAACACACAAAAGTTAATAGTTAAAGTTGAAAGGCCTGAAAGGGTTAAAGGTACCCCTGTCTTACAAGGGTTAGTATTTTAGTAAGTTGGTAGGGTTCTTCTTCTTTCGTTTGCTTGAAATAGATTATCTATATCTGCAATGTTATCTCTGGTGTTAGTTGGGTTATTATCATTGCACTTTGGACATTTCCATAGGTGCTCAGATCCTCCCCTCAGTATGAATCCCAGCGTCCGGTGGCTAACAGTACCAGTTCTATGTTTATTAACAAGTCCTCTGATATGCCTGGTGTGCATCTCATTTTTTCTTGTTGCTATGCCAATCTTAACTCCCAAGTCTATCATTTTGGCGAGTGATGTGGATTCACTGCCCCCAAAGTCCCCCACCCTTCCCATTTCTCAGAGCGCATTAACAATATCAGTATGATCCATAAGTTTATAAATGAATCAAAGATTTGTAACAGTAAAAACAAGCATGCATGACATAAGAAGCTACTAAAGAGGGTTGGCAGCCTTATCCTATAGAAAGCTGTTAACTCTTTCAGTTCCAAGGGGTTTACCATCAGGGGCCTATGTGTTAGTGCAGAGAAATGTATAAAAGGCACATCTTGCAACCACTGGGCTCCTAGGTAGGAACCTATGATGCATTCCTTGGGACTTGAAAAAAGAGTTGAGTGACGCTGGAGTGTCCTCTCAAGTGCACAGGCACCGGCATACCGGCTGTTCTACTGGTAACCGGTTTTCTCAGTGTGCACTTCATCCAACACCAGTGTCATTTCCGCACCTCCTGACTCAGTTAAATTTGTTCACTTCTATCACTTCTTCATTTTAAAGTCCATGACGCATGGTGTTGGTAGTCATGTCTAGCCACAACCTTCTGTCTCATGTACTTTCAATCAACTCTGACACAAATAATCCTTCATATCTTGAGGTCAAGCTTTCCAGCATCTGTTTATATCCCAATGCTCTACACCAGTAATTCTGTCATAGCATTTAATTCCCTTTACTGTACACAGGTACCGGTTAATGAATTTTGCTAAGCAACCATGAAACCAGTCGGCGTCTGTCATTTAGGCGTTGCGCACACGCTTCGTAATGCCAGGGTGCCGGCTTCGATCCCAGCTGTGGACGGTTTGTCTGGCGTTGGTTTCAACAGCGGTACCGAAAGTTGACCGTTGAGAAGCTTTGGCAAACTATGTAAAATCTGCCTTAAAAAAACACACACACAACAACAGCCAGAAAACACTGGGGGGAGGGGTTGGTAGGGGAAGGGGGGGGGGGGGGTTTGGTTAGTTCTGCAACATCCTGTAAAAGATACGCCTGGGGAACTCTACAGAACTTCTTTAGCAAATCTCACAGCCCCCGAGATGGGGTGAAAAAAGCAGAAAAGAACACAGATCAGTACTTGCAAGCACAATTAATCACTTGAGGTACCACCAATTGTGTCTACAAGCTTCTCGTCATTTTCTGCATCTGCAATTCACAACATGAACCATGTTGCGCAAAGCTGAGAGAAAGGCATTCCAAAATAAAATCTGTAATCCCCAGTGTCATGCCATGCACTCAACTCAGTAGCCGGGGGACGAGACTATATCCTTTCAGTCTACATATGGAGAAAAATGCAACAGCTTGCCATAATTAAAAAAACAGCAAGATTGCTTATCCACAATATTTTCGTCTTCTTCGTCTTCACCAGTTGTAAACTCCGACTCTGTAAAGGTCTGATTGTTCATCCTCTTCTGGATTTTTAGTTGTGTTCCAGAATCAAAGTGTTATATGCATGTCCATTTAACAAATTTGACTTATCTGTATGCAGACGGTTGGCTCCTTGCCTCTCAGGCTGATGCATTATTTGAAGAAAGCTTCCAATTAGTTGACTCTTAAGACATGCTTGTTGGGGAGGCAGTGGGTCTGTTCTTATTTTCCCCACAACAGGGTCCCAGGACCCACACTTGGGATCTTTCTTCTTCTTTCGTTCGCTTGAAATAGATTATCTATATCTGCAATGTTGTTTCTAGTATAAACTTCAGTGTCTGTTATATATCACTCAGCGACCCGTAAAGTTCGGCTTCCACCGGTGTCTATCTTGGCCAGAAGTTTTGCCTGGATATGTTGTAGTTGGGACAGTCTTGGAAGACATGATCTGTTGTCTCAGGTGCCAGTCCACATGTGCACATGGCTGATTTGCCAATCTTAAACTGTGTGTACATGTGACGGCAAAGTCGATTGTGTCCTGTTCTAAGGTACATAATAATGACAGGAAGCCAAAAAAAATAACCTGAAGATCAATCACTTACCATTCCTGGCTCTCCTGGGGTAGTTGCGCATGTTGACCTCCATGCCATTGAGCGTAACGGTCAACTCTCCAGCTTTATTTTTCCCATCAGCCTTCAACTCCAAAGTCTTGGTGAGATTTTTAACTGACATAAAAGAAAAAACCCAAAATATTTCAATGTTTTATTCTTTACAATATTCTCATTTGGCGTGTGCGGCTCCAAGATTTTTAATGCTGAGATACTCTGTTCGATTTCAGCTGCAGGCAATCTGGCAGCAAACCACTTCGCACTGATTTTGACAACAGCATTATGAAATGACCATTTGGAAATGGAAAGGCAAACTAAAGAACGTAAAATTTTAAAGTAAAATCATAAAGAGCACGCACACACACACACACACACACAAATGCTGGAGTTAGTTCTGCAACATGTAATAAAGCATATGCAAATAACTTTGAAAATATTCTATTTATCTTACATTTTCTGGTTCAAATGAAAACCTTAAAAGTATGCTAGAAATAATAATAACCATGCCACTGTCTTGTAACCTGTCAATATTGTTAAGAATGTCAAGACTGTTAAGCATGTGACATCACAGTGCAGGCAAACACAGTGATTTCAAAATGAGTCAACAGATGGCCGCCCCAATTTTGACACGACCAAAGAGGAGCAGCATTCTACAAGTGAAGGTCAGTGCAGACAAAAACAGTGATGTCATAATAAGTCTACAGATGGCTGCCCCAATTTTGACACGACCAAAGAGGAGCAGCACTCTACAAATGAAGGTCCAGTATAGTAATGCATGCTTGTCAGTTCTGTCAGTGTATGAGTGGAGTAGCAAGTTTAAAAACTGTGTGATGTCTGTGACAAACTGTTCATGATGGGTCAGACAAACGACACAAAAGTCATGCCATTTCGAATTAAAATTCGAACATGCACAGTCCGCGGTGACAGCACTAGCCATGTGGCCCTAAATCCTTAGGCTCATAGATTAACATTACGTATGGGCTGGTGAAATACTTTATGCTATAATTTTACGTGTGTATAGCCAACTTACTGTCTCCAAAAAATTTATTTCTGGTGGCGACTGTTGGCAACTGTCATTTTTTAAAATTTGGATTGTGCCAGAACAGTTTTTCAAACGGGACAGTGATGAACATTTCATTTGATTTTCACTTCCTCAGGAGTGGAGTAAGCCCGATTGCAATGAAGTTGAAAACTCAACTTAGACTAAGAATAACTAGCAATGGCTAATGAAAGTAGAACATTATATACAACAATGAGAAGGAGTCAAACAAAGTTCTTTGGTCACGTGATGAGAAAAGAAGCACTGAAAAATATAATGACGAGTGGAAAGATCACTGATAGAAGAGGCAGAGGCAGACCAAGAGAAATTATGGTGGATGGCTTAAGACAGTGGCATAAAGGAATATCATCAGTGGAACTGATCCAGAACACCAAAGACCACGATCTGTGGAGGTACATGAACGCCTACACCAGCTGGCAAGGCACTTGACGATGATAATTATATTACTGCTACTTTAATATATATCAATAGTTCTAAAAGCACACTTGCAGCCTAATACTCTGGATGGTAAATAACACGTTAGCGCAGTCGATAGGAGGCTCGCTTTCAAATCCAGCTGCAACTCGCTGCAGCCACGGTCAGTGTTCAAAACCGGGCGGTTCCCGGGGTTCACCCACCCTCTAGGAAATGGGTACCAGGGTGACACTCTGGAGTAAATGGAGGAACGTCGCTGTAGCAACAGGCGGACAGTTTCTTATCAGCTGTCCGTATTGGTGGCAGAGCACTTATGGTTAATAACCGTGTGCAATGACGCTGGTTCACATCTCCCGACTTTACCTTTATTTTTTACACACAGACAGGAATTACCAACACAGTCAACTTACATTTGCCATTCTCCTTCTCCAGAAGAGGATGCAACTCTATCACAGCTTGGCCAATAATTGTGTCTGTGCGTATACTGTTACTGCTGAGAACTTTGAGATCTAGTTTAGAATACGGTGTCACCAGGCTGTGGACAGAGCATTACTGGAAACTATTTTAAACCAAAACAACAACCACAAACAAAGGCTAATAATTTAACCCAACAACAAGATAAACAACAGCAATATATTGCTAGTAATTTAAATTAAAAACAAGACAAACAACAATAAGCTATGGCTAACAATTTAACCCAATAAGAAGAACCCCCCCAAAAATGTGGCTATAAATTTTTTTTAAATGACAAGACAAATGACAACAGGCATTAGCTAATAATTTAACCCAAAAGCAAGATAAACAACAATAAATTATGGCTAATAATTTAAACAAAATCAAAGAACAACAAAAGAAGCCGTTTGGACACCTAACAAAAATGCCCTGGTTCTATCTGCCACAGCGAGCCACACTAAAATGTTACAACGGGTATAGAGCGAGTGGGGATGACTTCGGAAAATATGGAGTGATGGCATTAAGAACAGTCTTACAGAAATGAACATCAGTCTTAATAGTACTCTTGACAGAGCTCATCAATGAATGTTACATCTCCCCCCAAAACTTCGATGAGGGGCAAGGTGGAAGAGAAGAAGAAGAAGAAGAAGATTTAAACCAATCAGATAAACAAAGTGTGGGTTCTGGGGCCCCACTGTGGGGAAGACAAGAACAGACCCACTGTCTACCCAAAAAAAGCATGCCGTAAGAGTCGACTAACTGGAAACTCTTTGAAGTCGGAGTTCATCTGCCTGAGCGGCAAGGAACAGCCAGATGCTCACAAATAAGCCAGTAAAACGGATGTACATGCAAAACTCAGGCCCTGGCACACAGCCAAAGTCTAAATAGACGACCCACCAGGACATTCCACTGGAGCTTACAGCTGGTCAACAAAGAAGAAGAAGAAGAAGAAGAAGAAGAAGAAGAAAATCAGAAACTGGTATGAATGGCTTGAATTGCTTGATAATACACAGGCAGGTCAGGAAAGTATCACAGATGTTCAGCCCAGGATATGACAGTGTGAAGGGCAATGAGTAGACTGAAGACTGGCTACTGTCATCTATAGGTGGTGTGCTGCCTTGTGACAAGGCTGACACCGTCAAGGCCTTTAGGGATAAAGAGGAAGGCGCAGCACAGCAGACACAGTATATGTATCCTGTGAAAATTAGGAATAAGCTGTAGGTCTGGATGACACTCTGCATGCAGGGAGAAACAGGTATCCTTTCAATCAAGTTACCTGAGACTCCATCAGACTGTCAACTCTTCACTGGCAGCTGAACAGTTGGAAGGAGCACATGTGGGAATTTCCTGAGCACAATGATTATGCTTCCATGTTCTCTAAGAAGAGGGCTGCCACACTGTGTTTTGGTTTAAAACTAGGCTGCAATATCTGTACCTTTTGGCAGTCAGTTCACTAGACTCTTAATTTGTTGCCTTTTATGTCATGCTTGGATAAGACAAGACTCCACCATCAAGCCCTCATATGGACACAGGAAGAGGAAAGAGAGGCCCTGCATAGAACCATCATCAGCGAAGGCTCAACCATGGGCCTAATGAACATCCAAAACCTAAAACAGGTGGCTACGAACCACCAGACATGGGGAGCTATGACCTATGAGCGTCGCCTTATGCTAACAATGTTATGCTGGTTTTAGGGGCAGTGGGTCCATCCCCCCCCCCCCCCCCTCTTCAAAAATGAGGTCCAATAGCGCTCACAGGCTGCAATGATATTTATCATTCAGTCCTTAATTCTTAGGCTTTCTTTCAGACACACAACTTTTTTCTCAACAGAATTAAGGAAGCAGATGAAGAGAAAGAAGAGACGGAGGAGGTAGTGGAAGAAGAAGAAGAAAAGAAGAAGAATGATAAATCAACCAAGAAGAGTGTACACAATTAAAAAAAACTACACACCCATGCACACACACACAAAACCAATGCGATAAACACTTACACAGTGAAGTTTTCATCCCACTTTGGGGAGTAAGTTTTGCGGCAGACATCAGTTTTGCGAGGAGGTTGTCCATCAACGCTCAGTTCTAAATATGGGTCAGGTTTTGACGAGAAAAGGCCACCAGATGTTGATAGCTTTGCTGAAGAAACTGCGGAAAAAAAGAAGCAAAAAAAGTTGAAAGCCAAGTCGGTACATGGGACTCCACAACCCAAATGGGGAACATCCCTAACAACTGCTCGGTTAGTTCAACGTTAGTCTCCCCAAATAGAATAGGTCACTTTTCATTCACAAGATTGTTTGGCTGGTCTACTTTTCTTAAGGTTACAGGTGTGTCCTGCTGTTGTTTAGTTTGGATGTCTTGCAATTACGTTTTCATTCCAAGAAAGAGAATGCCTGTGACACAGGTTGCAGCACTTTCTAGGGGGGTTGCATTAGACCCAGTTTGTCCATGTTTTTGGAGTGTTAAAAGTGCTGGCAGCTGAAATATACAAAACGCAATATCAACGGCATTGAGGAACACCCTTGTAACCTTGTAAAAAGGTCACACTGCTCGGGAACTACCAATAAGAAGTGTTCTAGTGTGTATGTGGACGGGGTCTGGGTAGACTAACCTCGAAGTACACAACTGCTCTAGTACCCATGTTTACATTACTGTTCCCTGTTACACATAAGCAAACCCCTTTATGGAGACGCTGTTTGAAGTAGACTGTCTATAGCTGCAGAACAGAGGCACTGTGATGACAGGAAAGGTTCATGCAGAGGCAGACCACAAAAATGCTTGATGGCCTGAAGCCATGTTATCAGTGGAATCTTGCTGAATGTTTCATGTTAAATGACAAATCAACATCACAGTACTTGGGACATTCCCATAAGTGCTCCGTCCCTAGCAGCAGGGGCAGAGTTCAATTCCAGTAGCAGTCTTGATTGTATATCCGTTTCATCTTTCCCTTCGATGTTGAATGTTAGACGAATCATCTGGTAAACCCCCCCCCCCCCCCTTTTTCAGTACCATTCTCCTCAGATCATGATGATCAAATTGTGCCTCCTCCCTGTTTACTCATACCCAAAGAACATTTAGAACTTCTCATTTGGCATGCATCAATTCACTACCATGTGGTGTAGAACCCTCCAGTCTATCTGTCTGTTCATTTTCCAACATATTGGCATGACCTTTAGAGAATATCCAAAGGCTGTTAACTACCCAGGACCTCTCAAGTGATGCTTGCCACTCAGCGTGGAGCATACCTGTCTTAACCTTTTTTCAACTGCTCAGCAGAAAGCTGCAGTGACTGCCTCCATCTCCATTCTCAAACCAGATGTTTTGGTATCATATGCTGGGCGTTACTGCACCAAGCAACGTCCAATCGCTCTTGCTATGAATCTCTCCATGCACTTCTTCTGCTTCTCAAGATGAACCCATATGTATATATAATCACATCACCTGGGCTGGAACTGGCGTGGATCATTGGTTGACCTTCTGCTGGCCAGTCCCTGTGCTTCCGGCCCAATGTGATTAGAACTGGGACACTCTGACCTACTCCTCTCTTCCCACAATATTATCAAGCCTGCAGTGGGACTGATTCAAAATACCAAGGACTGAGAGACACTAGTGCCTAAGCTGGCGAGGCACATGGTGATGATGATGATATCTGAGGTGTAGACTTTTGTACAAATTATACACATTTTTGTTTGTGTTTTTAGTTAATTCAATGGTCCACAAAGTTTAGATTGCAGTGTTGTTTCTCTGAACCATGGTTCTCAATTAAAAACAACCTAAGGGCCACTGTAATTTTTTAAGATCCGCCATGGATTTTGTACACCTTCTCTGCGACTTACAACCTATATGATTTACGACATTTGCACTTTTGACTACAAACAATAAGGAAATAAAAATAGTTAATTAAGACAGATTATAGTGGCAGGGTCAAAAAGTTTGTACAAAAGAGTATATATCGTGCATTTTCCACCTTATGTTTAATAATTATTTTTACATACACTGAATCTTTGTTTTTATGTTTAATGTGTATAACCCGTTTGAATGAGAATATTGTAGAAAATATAAATTCGACCTAGGCCCTGTTAGTCAGAATGAAACTCAGTCAAAGGTCAAGTAGCCTCTGCATTTGTGTGGCTGCATAAACAACTGTGCCCTATTCTTCTTGACGATCAACAGCTGTAAACTCCAGCAGACACTTCTGGTTGTCCTTCAACTTCTGGACTTTAGTCATGTTCCACAACCTCAGCTTTGCCTGCATGTCCATTCTAGAGATCTGGCATATTTCTATGCACAGCTGCTGGTGCCTCACTTTTCAGCAGATGCATTCTGAAGAAAACACACCTAATTAGTCTAATTAGTTGACTTTGGTGACACGCCTGTTAATGGGAGGTCTAATACACACACGCCCCCCCCCCCCCCCACCCTCCCGGTAGTTGTAATGTCTTGGTCTGCAAAAAAGGGAGTGACTTCCCTTCCCATTTGTGCCTTGTCGGGACACAAGGCCCCTCCTATGTTGCGGGGTTTTTTAATGATTTAGTGCCGTTCGGTGTTCACTTGTTGTATATAATGTTTCTGGGAGGTATTGTCGTGAGTCTCTTTAAGGTGCAGAACATGAAAATAATCATGCATATGATTGGTGACAACATGAGAAAAGAGAATGGTTAAAGCATGGGCAATAAAGAATACATGACACTGCTGCTACACAGGAGAGGCCCTGTGTCCCGACAAGGCACGAATAAGAAGGGAAGTAACTCCCTTTTTTGGAGATCAAAACGTTACTAGCCCCCCCCCCCCTCTCCACACTACCACACATACACACAAAATGGTGACAGAAACCTACATAAGCAGTCCCTCATTCCGAGGATCAGAATAATCACTTCTTGTCTGCCCAAATATGGTAGCC
Source organism: Candidula unifasciata (assembly GCA_905116865.2). Taxonomy (NCBI): domain Eukaryota; kingdom Metazoa; phylum Mollusca; class Gastropoda; order Stylommatophora; family Geomitridae; genus Candidula; species Candidula unifasciata. Next base: position 70,049 of record CAJHNH020001564.1, on the reverse strand, counting down.
ATCTGGGTAGCCAGTGCCACTCTGAGACCACTTACCTGTTACAATCAGCTGAGACAGCTGTGGAGTAGCTGACACCAACTGTGCTTCCCCCATGGATCGCCGGCTGAGACTCTATCAGGCAAGCGGCATCACTGAGGAGAGACGAAATATTCCATTATTTTCATTCCCTGGGGATGCCGGTGTGTTAGGAAAGGAACAGGGCAGACATATTGTCTGGTTCTGCACCACTGGCTGACAAACTGATGCGCGACAAGCTAGATGATGTAAGGGCCTTTGGGAGGGAGTAAACAGTGTTGGGAGACAAACAGATCATCACAGTCTGAAAAGAACAGTACAAAAGGGAGTGACCTGGGGATCTGGCTGACGCTCAGCGTTCAGGGAAGGAGCGAGGCGGACATACAATCAGACTGAAAGTGGAACCATCTAAACTGGAACTCTGTGCTTGCCGCTGAAGATGGGAACAGAGTGCTTACGGGAATGTCCTAAGTGCTATGATGTTGGTTATTAAATCATAACTCATTATTTTCTGTTAAACTACTAAGTTCTCTACAAATTTGTCAATGGGAAAGTCCATCAGATCCTGCCATTTAGGAAGGAAAACTCCTAACCTCACAATTCAGGCAGTAGAGGATGTTGAATGTTGAATCAAGAATCCAATACTGGCAAGCTGTACACATATCTAACAGTGTCTTCTGTTTGTGCCATCCAAGACTTTCCTCTTTTTAGTTTTTGATCCTTAGCTAACATCGCTTCTGATGCATAAAAAGATACCTCTGTCAAACAAAGCAAATCTCATAAGAACGTTTTTTTTTTTTTGCGACATTGTGCTACCAGTGCCAAACATGGACACTTACTACAACTGATGAGCGGAAGATCATAACCACAGAGATGAGATGTCTTAGGAGAGCTGCCAGTGTGACAAGAAGAGATAAATCAAGAAGAATGAAGAAATGAAAAGAAGACTAGGACTGAAACCAGTCATACAATTAACTCATTAAAGAACAACAAATGAGATGGTTTTGCCACCTGACATCCCAAATGGTGGAAGTGAAGAAGAAGGCCGTTAGCTATGTCTAGGGCTTCATGCAGGAGGTGCTTCTTGTCTGCGGCTACTGCTACTGTTTGCTGCACTTTGAGCCTATTTGTAATAGTCAGTAGTGCAAATATCACATACATACTACTTGAGTATCTGTTGTAGATCCCAGAATTACCCCTATGGCTTCATTCTGTATGCATTTAAGTTTTAACAGCGGACTCTTTGATAGGCTGGGATTTCCAGTTATATAATCTTTCACAGACCAAATCACATGCTGGAACGTTGTGAACAGCATTCTCTGTTCCATAGCCATTGCTGCAATAATCTTAAGTTACCAAGTCCTTTTTGCATCAACTGCTTCCAATCTATCCCCGAAGATGAGGCTTCTGCTAAAAGTGACACTCAGGTACCTCATTTTACTTTCACTTCTGATGTTTCTATTATTAACAGTGAGGCCTGGGGGACATTATCTCTTACAATTCTATAGTCCAGAGAATACCATAAAACAACCACCTTTTCTGGGTTGAGAATGGCACTCATTTCTGCATGCCAGTCAGTCAATCTTCAGCCGCCTGTAGCTCTTGGACCGTCTGCAGTAGAGGATTCACAATATAAACAGGTATATGGCAAAGAGTTTCTTTCAGGCAGACTGTGATGAGAGTGACGTTCTGCAAATGATGATGATGATGGTAAAGAAAGCTCTGAGGATGCGAAGGAATGTTCATTACCTTCAGTTACCCAGCAGGTCTTCCACAAATTCTGAAGATACAGGTTTTCACAATTAAGAAAGTCAACTCCCCACTGCAATCTCCCCTGTTTGGGGTAGGATATTAATTAAGCACCAAAACCTGGTGTCTCTTATGATGCTGAGCATTTTTGAACACTTATCACAAGCAAACAGTATCAAGTATCGAATTGTCTGTACAAATGTAGGTCTACCATATAACCTACCAAATATCCCTGATGTCAGGTGGGTTATTATGTCAATTATAAATGCCATATTGTGTCATATTTTCCCCACATATAGCAGAGAATGATTTTCACACTATATCAGCACCTGATCAGGTCAGTAGTTGATTATAGCCTGGGACTGCTTACTGTCTCACAGAGTCAGATGGACAAACTAGAGCGCATACTGACCGCAGCTATACGGGTCATTCTGGGTTGCACCAGAGACACCCCAGTGGTGTGTATGCAATACATCCTTGGTTTGCCGACTGTTGCAGGTAGGCACAAGGTGATGCAGGCGAAGTCATATCTCAGGGTAGCTGCAGACACCTTTTGCACAAAGATCTGGGTGCAGTTAGGGATCAGTGGCTGATAAGAGGGAAGTCATGGATGGCTCAGGCAGGAGACACAATCAGACAGGTTTGCATCCTTGATAACATTAGGCGAGGAGAGGAGTGGGTCAAAGTGCCACCTGAACAGTCAGACTTGTGTAGGGTCATAATCATACTGAGCCGGAAATGCAGAGACTGGCCAGGAGGTGCTACAGAGATGGAAATTCAGCAATTAATTCAAGATAATGCTCGTTCAGAGGATTTGATCATTTACACAGATGGTTCAGTGTCAAGAGGCAAAAGAAGTGCTTGGGGCTTTTTAGCAAAAGTTAATGGTCGACATTTGGTGCAGGAGAGCCTAGCATATGATACCACAACATCCAGCTTAAGAATGGAGGTGGAGGAGGTCAATGCAGCTCTCCGCTGGTTAGAGAACATGACACACACACACATCGTGATTGTGAAAAGCATGCTGAGCAAGATCAGGAAAGGCATGCTTCGCTACGGAAGACATGGGTGAGGAGTATTGTCTGGATTTTTTCACCGGGTCACGCCGGTGTGTTGGGAAATGAACAGACACGGCTCTGCACAACTAGGTGGAATACTGATACATGATAAAGCAGACGTGGTAGGTGCCTTGTGGGAGAGTGTGTACAGTTCAAGGGAGCAGATGGATCACCACAGTCTGGTGAGATTGATGCAGGGGGGAGTGACTAGAGGTTTTGGCAGATGCTCGAGGCTAAGGGGAAAGGCAAGACTGACCTTTAATCAGAATGCTACTGGCACCATTAGTATCGGAACTCTTTGCTGGCTGCTCAAGATGGGGACAGTGATTTTGGGAATGCCCTGAGTGCTGTGATGTCGGTTCTTGAATCAGATCAAATCGAATTAAATCATTTTTTATCTGTCCTCACTGTCCAAGAACTTTTCGGGCCCGCATCAGCCATTTTGGACTCATACTTGATGAAAAATAGTGGTCATCATCATCTGAATGGACAACACACACACATACATAGTGTCATATGCGATGCATTATTTATGAGAAGAGACAGCCGATTAACTTAGGTGATTAACAGAAAAATTAAGGTACTTAAATTTTATATGACTACGTCTCGTCAGCTTCAAGATGTAGTAGTGAAATCCCCAGAACGTCTCATAGTAATAGTTGGGGGGAGGGGGGGGGGGGTATTTAGGACTGTCCAGGACTGTCGTCGACGAGATGTGGTCGTATAAAATTAAGGTACCTTTTTTTTTATAAGAACATTTGGCTATCCTCCGAATAACAATAACAATTTATTTAGACCAAATAAATACCCTAACAGGGCCTCAGTCACATTTAAAATGCTGACCTCTTCCGGCGACTACACAGCATACCGCGAAAAAGCTTCTACCGAGTTAAAGTCACTGTCAAGAGTATATCTTGCGCCGCTAAGCGCCACGCGGAGAGGGGCTAAACTAGATGGCTGGGACTCACAAGCAGCAGCTACCGCATCTCATGCAGCTTCCTCCATTTTATTTGCTCATGAGTTCTAGCCATCTAGTTTAGCCCCACTCAGCGCCGCGCGTAGAGGCGCGGGAGATACTCTCTGCAGTATGCTGTGAAGTCGCCGGAAAAAAGTCCGCAATTTACATGTGACTGAGGCCCTGTTAGGGTATACTTTCAGCCTCGATCATTTGGGACCGTTATTCGGAGGATAGCCGAACATTTTTACATTATTAATATTATATGAACAAAGTGTTTTTATTATTTATATTATGCAAGTAGGTTCGGCGCCCAAATATGGGAAAACAAGAATACAGTAATACTAATACCTACTGCCTCGTCAACAAGCATGCTTCCTTCGAAGCCGAGATGCATCTGCTTGAGAGGCAAGGAACCAACAATCTGCATCCAAATAAGTAATAAACTTGTTAGTGTTAGTCGGATCTGAGAAACGTACTGTACGTCGTACGTGCACACAACACTCAGGTTCTAACTGGAACAAGACTAAAGTCCAGAGGTGGACGAACAACCATAACTTTTCGCAAGAGTTTACGTACAGCCAGTCAATGAGAAGATAAAGAAAAGGTGAAAAAAGGAAGATATAATATAATAATTATTTTTTGTAAGGATTAGGTTGATTAACAGACAAAACTCCACCGTGTAGGGTAAGGATAAACGATGATACCAGATCAGTATACCGTCACCCGTCAGTACGCAAGACTTTCAACTTCAACAACAGTAATTTAATTTTAATGATCATAATATGATAGTACATCTTATTACCCGTCGTATAATTACCAGTTAGAAATGTGT